>JAULKK010150755.1:0-16697 GCA_032355705.1 Rubia peregrina | reverse complement strand
TGATTAAAAAATTTGGTGAATATTTTTGAATTTTTTGGCGGGAAGATTGAATTTTAAAATTATAGCAAAGTTTTTTTAACAAGGGCACCGGCTTTTTGAAAACTGGTGCTAAACTTTGGTGAAATTTTTGAAATTTTTGGCAGGAAGATTGAATTTTAAAAAATTTAGCCAAGCTTTTTAAACATGGGCACCGGTTTCAAACCCAAAAAACTAGTTCTTATGTGAAAAACCGGTGGAAAAAATTTTTGGGCCCTGTTTTTTTTTTCTCTAGCACCGGTGTTAAAAACTGGTGCCTATTTTAGCACCTGTTTTTCAAAAAACCGGTGCCTATGATAACAAACCAATTAAAAATCGGTGCTAAAGGGAGGTCTGTGGTAGTGTGATGATGTGGTCATCCGATAATACCTGTCGAGTACCACACACTTAAATTTTATAATATGAACTAATATAACCCTATGTGTAAAAAATTGATTGATTCATTAGCTTTGTCATTACAAAAGATTACTTTCACTTTTTTACCATGTTGGGAGCTGATTCAATTTCTTACCTACTAACTGTTGCTCCATATGGCCCCTAAAGTTGATAAATATTTTTTCTTTCCTAAATACCCTGATATAATTTTTGAAGGCATTGGTGGACTGGACCCAGAGCATAGGTAGTTAAACATTTTAGAAGTTTCCAAGAACATCGAATTGTAGTTTGGAGATATTTATGTAGGAGTGCAAGCCTCTTTAAGCCCAGTTAGCGAACATGAAGATCGAGGGGGAGTTGTTATTCTTATGAAATAATTATTTGTTTCTTGATCTTATCATGCCACCATTTAAGGGTTGTGGCCGCCCTTTAAAGTTGAGGAATCAATATGTTTAGAAATTTAAGATGGCAGTGCAATATACATCCCCATGCAGTGATTGTCACCTTAGGAAAGATTCAAATGTTGTGCATACGCTTTAGAAACCTAATCCAGGTGCTAATGAAAATTTTGATACCACAATGGTGGGATCCTAGAAATGGAAACATAGCAGGTGGCTTTTTGGAAAATGATCAAAGATCACAGTGTTATGTAATTAAGTGCAAACACTCACATATTTGTGTTGACATGCACCAAATATAACATTGAACCATTTAATCTCATATTAAATATTTCATTGATTTTCTTTTAAAATTATAATTCCTAATAATAAGAAATTGAATAATGATACGGTGAATAAGTAAAATACCAATGTATTGTATATAAAAAATATTAGTTTAGGGAACTTGTGTGCTTGATCAAACATGCACATATATGCATTGACATGCACGAAATATGAACTTGAACCATTTAATCCCATATTGAATGTTCCATTGATTTGGTTTCAAAATAATAATTCCCACTAATAATATAATAAATTATAATGAGGAGAATAAGAAAATACAAGGGTATTATGTATAAAAATATTTGTTTAGGAAATTTACGTACACAGGCACACTTATTATAACATGAAATCATTCGCATACTCCCTTCATCTCTCCCAAAGTCGTTTAAGAGAATTTTTGGATTCTACTGAATCAGTATTGAACTATCTATATCTTTATTTATGTGTGTAAAACTATTATAAAAAATACTAATTTGAAAATACATGTTGTGATTAATCCAACAACATATAAAAATGACAATAATATTATATATTTTTAAATATAATTTATGGCCAAAATTGGCAAGTTGGTCACCTGGGTATCTGTTAGTATATTATTGAAATTGTCACTCTTTTTCTTCACAGTTGATAAAAATCTGCAAGCAACACCTCTGATACACCTTTACATGAACTTGCTGGTTGCGATGATTTGCTTGGAGTTTTCTCCTTCACTGTTGTTAGCTAGCATATAGGTGATGTAGTTGTGTAGAGGGAGTGATGTTTTTCACGTGAACGGATGAATGCCAATTATCACATAGAGAGAGAGAGAGAGAGAGTAGTGATATGGTTTCCAGATGAGAGAGTAGTTTTATTTTGTCGATTGGCAAATGTGGTTTTGTTGCATCTGCATGCACCCCAGAAGCGAAATATGACCCATGACATCCTATGAAAGTTTAAGGATTCATTAGCTAAAAGCGCTTTGAAGGCGACGCTACCTACTTCCCAATGCTTCAATTAATATCTAAGGAATGATCTGAATTATGAGGTTGCCTATTAAGTTTAAGCCGGTTGTATATGACCATATTCACACCTAATAGGCGAGGCCCAAAACATGCACACACTTCCACGCACATGCACGTAAAATGACTAGGGAAATTTTATTCAATATAAATATATTCAATTGATATTATTCTAAAATTAAACTCCCACTAACTAGAGATGAAATAAATATGTGGGGAACAAGAAAAATCGATTGGTTCATTAGCTCCATCGTCACTAAAGATTACTTCTTTTTTTTCCATATTGAGAGCTAATTCAATTTCTCACCCTACTCACTGTTGCTCTATATGGCCATTGAAGTTGATAAATATCCCTTCTTTCTAAAATACACTTATATAATTTTTGAATTCAATGGTGCACTGGACTAAAAGCATAGGGGGTAAACTTTTTAGAGGTTTCCAAATACATCGAGTTATAGTTTGGAGATATTTATGTAGGGCTACGAGTTCTTTAAGCCAAGTTAGTGTGCATGAAGATCAAGGGGGGATTTGTTCTTCTTATGAAATAACAATTTGTTTCTCGATCTTATCATGCAACCATTAAGGGTTGTGGCCACCCTTTAAAGTTGAGGAATTCATATGTTTGGAGTTTTAAGATAACAGTGCAACATACATCCCCCATGCAACGATCGTCTCCTTAGGAAATATGTTGCGCCCTAGCTATAGAAACCTAATCCATATGCAAATGAAAATTTTGACATCAATGGTGGGATCCAAGAAAGGGAGACCTAACAGGTGGCTTTTGAAAATAATCAAAGATCGTAGTGTTATGTATTCAAAGTCAAACATTCACATATTTGTGTTGGCATGCATGGAATATGACATTGAACCATTTAATCTCATATTAAATATTCCATTGATTTTCTTCCAAAATTATGATTTCCAATAACAAGAAAATGAATAATGATAAGGAGAATAAGTAAAATACCAACGTATTGTATATAAACACATTAGTTTAGAAAACTTACGTGTATGATCAAACATGCACATATTTGCATTGACATGCACGATATATGACCTTGAACAATTTAATTTCATATTAAATATTCCATTTATTTGGTTTCAAAATAATAATTTCCATTAACAAGATAATAAATAATAATCAGGAGAAAAAGAAAAATACAAACATATTTTATATAAAAGCATTAGTTTAGGAAACTTACGTGCGCCAATATGCAAGGGCACTTATTATAGCATGAAATTATTTTCACACTCCCTTCGTCCCTACCAAAGTTGCTTAAGAGAGTTTTTGGAGTCTATTGTTGAATGCTTAACTATCTATATCTTTATTATGTACGTAAAACTATTATGAAAAAATAATAATTTAAAAATTCATGTTGTGATGAATTTAACATATAAAATGATAATAATATTATATATTTTAATATAATTTTATGGTCAAAATTGGCAAGTTTATCACTTGGTTATCTGTCAGTATTTGATTGAAATTGGGACTCTTTTTCTTTCTAGTTGATAAACTTCTAAGAGCAACATCTCTGATACACTCCTACATGAACTTGTTGGTTGCGATTATTTTCTTGGATTTTTCTCCTTTACGGTTGTTAGCCAGTATATAGGTGATGTAGTTGTGTAGAGGGAGTGAAATTTTACGTGTGAATGAATGAATTCCAGTTATCACATAGAGACAGAGAGAGAAAGAGAGAGTAGTGAATAGGGTTTCTAGATGAGAGAGTAGTTTCATTATGTTGATTGGAAAACATGGTTTTCCTGCGTCTGCATGACCCTCAAAAGGGTAATATGACCCATGAAAGTTTAAGGATTCATTAGCTAAAAGCGCTTTGAAGGCGACGCTACCTACTTCCCCATGCCTGAATTGACATCTGAGGAATGATGTGAATCATGAGGCTATCTGTTAAGTTTAAGCCAGTTGTAGATGACCATATTCACACCTCAGAGGCGAGGCCCAAAACCTGCACACGCACATACCCGCACATACATGTAAAATGACCAGGACCATTTTATTCAATAATAATATATTAAACTAATATTATTCTAAAATTAAACTCCCAATAATAAGAGATGAAATAAATATATGGATAACAAGAAAAATCGATTGATTCATTACCTCTGTCATCACTAAAGATTACTTTCACTTTTTTTTTACCAAGTTAGGAGTTGAACCAATTTCTCACCCTACTCAGGGTTACTCCACATGACATTAAACCATATAATCTCATATTAAATATTTCATTGATTTTCTCTCAAAATTAAAATTCTCAATAATAAAAAAGTGAATAATGATACAGAGAATAACTAAAATGCCAACGTATTGTATATAAAAATATTAGTTTATGAAACTTACGTGCACAATCTAACATGCACATATTTGCATTGGCATGCATGATATATGACCTTGAACCATTTAATCTCATACTCCCTCTGTCCCAGCCTAAATAGCAGGACAATCATTATCACGTTGTTCAAGAAACATGTTTGACCGTTAATATCTTCACTTACGTATAATTTTGGTAAATAAAAATTTGATATTTAGAAACTACTTATTACAACGAATTGAACAATACTACATATGATAATATTGTTGCTCATATATCTATTCAAATATGAGGCAGAACTTTGATAGAGAATAATGTTTGAAAATCAACTATGCAATTAAGGTTGAGACGGAGGGAGTATGTTCTGTCACTGCTAGTTTAAATATTTGTTAAATTATGATTTATGCGTATGTTACATCATATTTAATTGTTCAGGGAACAATCTTGTGGCTGAAAAGCTCCCATGACCAATATTGCTAGTATTAAAAATCGAAACATATTTGGTACATGTTAAAATTCTTACGTGTGAATTTATTATAACATGTATTTTTAAATTTTTATTTAGGGATATAAATAAAGGGAGAATCAGCAGTTAAAGTTTGGCAGTACATAACATCATTTTGTTTCTGCCAATTAGTTAGTTCTCGTGATTAAAAACGTATCGCTCGATTCCAAAGCTTCTCAAAAGTTTCCAACAATGACACGGTGAATGGCGGTGGAATATTGATATTTTTACTTTCCTCCTTTCTTCTTTATTTTGGGGAGTAAAGGCTTTTATTTTGTATTTGTACGGAGTATTAGATGTGACTTCCCGTGTCAGTCAACATTTTTCCTCCAACTCTTTCTCTGGAAAAACAGGTTTGACCTTGGATCTGCTGTCGGAGGATGGGTTTGGAGAAATCCAATTCAAAATCGTTTAACCAACTAACTTTCAGAGTTTCCGGCTAAAGGATCTCAACTAGATCATGGCTTGTCTGGATGAATTGGGCTTGTGAGATCGATTATTATGAGAAATCGTTCTTTCCAAATATCTTAGAATTCTGGTTATAGGCAACATCTATGCATGTAATTAATTCATACACTTACAAAAACATACTTTGATTGCTAAAAATGAATGGATTAACTCTCCTGGTTCAGTTAAAGGAAATTACACGTTAAAATCAAGGCATATTTGACTACCGATAACTTCAATTTCATGCAACAATGGACTATAAAATTTTACTTTGTAGAAACTATATGTAACGGAGAATACAAATGCACCTCGCATGACGTCCATTATTATATGCAATTAAAGTGATTGATGGTCACATATGCCTTGAATTTTTTTACAGTCAAACGAAACGAATGTTAGAAAACTACAGGGTTAGATGAGTTTTAAATGCCTCGATTTTAGTTCTTTTATGTGAATAAGAAAAGTGTGTATGGCCAAAGTTTGTGTGGTGGCATATCTCTCAAAAAATATTGGGACTGATACTTGATGCTGTGGCCGACTTCAATTGGGGCACTAACTTTAACCCGTGGTTACAACTTGTTGAGTTTGTCAATATTTGATCATAATATTCTGAATTTATTTTAAATTACGTGATCTATTCCATATTAAATGTCATCTTTTTTATTTCGAGAATTATTTTTGTAACAGAAAAAGTTTATCAATTTTTATCATAAAAGTCTTTTAAATTTCGTGTCTGTTTCATACTCCCTCTAGTTTCTTAACATTGACTCCCAACAAAAAGCCACAATGCTTAAGAAAAGTAAATTGAGTGGTGAAGATTGTATTAGGAGAGTAAAAAGTAAATTGAGCGGATGAAAATAACCTAAACTTTGTCAAAAGGAGAAGGAGTCATTGTTCAAAAACTAACCAAAAAATGAAAGGGAGCCAATGTTAGGAAATCAGAGGGAGTATTAAAGGTTGTCTTTTAATTTCGAGGGTTATTTTTACACTCCCATATCATGAACAATGGTGTCTTATGTTATAATCTTTATGAGATGTAAAATATATCGTGTCTCATCATTTGCATGGAAATAGTTTTATTACAAACAACAAAATGATGAAGCACTTCAGAAGAAAGACCAAAACATATATTAAAAAAACAAACTTTTGTGCCAATAGATAATTTCAAATATTTTAATAAAAGAAGTGACCGTCAAACTTCCTAATTTTATAGCAATGAAATTACGATAAATTTTCTTTTATCAAACACTCGATAATTTTATATTGACCCTTTTGCATACACACAATTTGTTCGCATATATATATATATATAATTATATTGAAATATAGTCGCTAAAATATCTGGTTGTTGCGGGAGAATGGTATTGGTAGGCAACTGTGTACATAATACTCTCTCTGGTTGCCTAATATTAGCACCAAGGAAATGACACACTATAAAAAAAATGAGTGGAGGAGATTGCATATGGAGAGTAAAAAGTAAATTTTGTGGATGAAAACAATCTAGTATTTATCAAAATAATAAAGTGCTAATATAAAAAAAAATCATCCAAAAAAAATGGTGCCAATATAGAAAAAATCGGAGGGAGTACATAATTGTGTTGAAACGGCATACTAAATAGAACCAATTGAACTGCCTCAATTAGTTTTGGTGGGTATTTGATGATTGTTTAGATCTAGTACGTTATACGTACTAATGTCCTATAAATCTTATGGATCACCTCTCCGTTGAATCAACTAAAGTGTGTAAGCAAAAACAAAATGAAAATCGACATCCAGTGACTAGTACGTTCGTCGTCTCATTGGATCAATGAATCCCATCTCCTTGCCAAACACGGAGTACCGACATTTGACATAAAAAAAATAGTACTACTCTCGTTCTAATTTAACTTTCCATTTATAAACATTTATCAAATTAAAGTACATTCTTTTAACTATAACAAATATATTTTATTATAATACATTGCATTAAATTCACTACTCCTTCCGTCCTAACTAGACTGCACTACTACTTTTTGCACGTTGTTCGAGCGACACGTTTGACCGTTAATGTATTTATTTGCGTATAATAACGGCAAATAGAAAGTTATATTTAGAAACTACTTATTACGGCAAATTGAACAATATTATATGCGATAATATTACAGTTTATATATCTATTCGTGATTAAATTTTGATAGAAAATAGTGTTCAAAAAACAAGAGTGCAAGTTCAGTTGGGACATAATGAGTATATTTTGAATATAAAAGTATATAATCATATATTTAAATGAAAAAAATATACTCACTGATAAAATGGCACAATTTTACTTTTAAAACATAATTTGAGCCAACTCCGACCATTAAATCCTATTATTATATAGACTATTATCTATTATATGTGGTTGGATTCATTATAATATAGTACTTTAAAAATATCTTTTCATTATTTTTTTACACATATAAAGACATACACTAATAGTTGAACAATGATTAAGCTGACTTTCAAAAGTCAATTGTGCCAATTTATCTGGGACAAGGAAGTACGTATTTTCATTTTTAAAAAAAAGTTAAAGTGAAAATTAAAATTAAAAGACGTGAAGTAAACTAATTACATCTAGCCCGTGTAATTTAATAGATTGCATTTTGAACCTTTTTTTTAAAATTTAAAGTGTAATTTAACCTCATAAAAATGATTAGCTCATTTGACTAAAGAAGATATAATAATAAAATTTAAAGTGAGATATTTTACATGATTTCATATTATCCGAAAATCGAAATGATATTTTTTGACTATTTATCGAAACATCACTCGGGGGAGTCTTTCAAGTTTCAACTCAGATTACAAGTAAAAACTACCTTGTTAATTCCGTTTGACCAGGTTTGGGGAACCTATATATACCCCTCAATTATTATTTTTATAAAATAATAATTGATGGTGCTTCTAGTTAACGATTAAGCTAGGCACTCTCCTTCGAAGCTTATCTATATTTCAATTTAATTCAGTAAAATTTTAATTAATGAAATCTAACTTAACTAAATTATATTATTAAAAAAATTAATACACTTATTTTAGTTCAGTTAAACTTAATAAAAATAATTTCACAAAATAGGGCACAAAGAAACGTGTGAAGGTTCAAAGTATGCATTAACAATCTTTAAAAAATGAAATGTTATTAGACTAGAAATCTATCGTCAAAAATATAAATTATTTATATGAACTAAAAAATACAATTTAAAATAAGAGTATGTCTACATGCATTTATCTTGGCACAACCCTCTCGTACTACATTATCACATCAAATAGTGTTACTCCGTATGAAGAAATTTCAAGTTGAGTCGTGAATCACCAAGGCAATCAAAAATTTGTTTAGTTAATTAGGTAAATCAAGCTCCCTTCGTCTAACGTAATTCGTAATTCGTAATTAACTATAATGTTTGATAAAGTTCACTTATTTATGCTCACTAGTGAAGAGCCCCTCGTTAAAGACACTTCAGAAATCGTCTTTAATTCAGATTTGAACGAGGTTTTAAAATCGGAACTACTTTCGTATCTGATTAAAGGCAGTTCAAAGTTGATCAAAGATGATTCTTGAAGAACCGGCTTTATTGGACATCAATTAAAGGCGGTTCTATTATAGAGCCGCATTTAATGGGGTGTCTTTATGGGTCATTATATAAATACAAGAGTGGAGTGCATATATAGCTCTACATAATTCACATAAGTGCAAATATAACCTTCTGATAATTGAAAGTGCAAACATAACCCTAGATAATTAGTGTATGGGCACATATAACCTTTACCGGCAGTTTGAGGCCGAAATTCAGAAGAAAATATATATATATATATATATGTATATATATATACTGTATACTATTTTACCCTTAAAAATTAATAGGCAAATTCACTTTCTCCTCTGCGTTCTTTCTACTCTCCACCATCCACTCATGTTTGACGTTTACCGAAACGGACGAAGAGTCGTCGGGGTGTCAAGTTTTACTTTGCTCGGCGGAAGCTTCCAGGTTTCAATTAAACAACTTTTTATATTCTTTTTTCTTTTAAACTTACCTTTCTTTCTCATCTCCGATAGAAGTAAATTATCGTTGATCGATGCAACTCTACCTCATTCTCGATCTCTGCAAATTCACACCGATCGGTGGCGAGAATCGAGTGAAAATGGGGCATGGTGGCACCGACGCTAGGGTTGGGCACTTGGGCTGGGGTGGCGCCGCTAGGGTTTTATGAGTGATGGTGAAGGCTGACGACTCTTGGGCAAGGGGAAGGTTGAAAGTGCTAGGGTGACATTAGCGGTGGGGAGTGGCGCCTGCGTTAGCTGCGGGGGAAGGCTGACGAGAAGGCGGGGATGGAGGGGCTAAAGGGGGGTAGCAGGGCTGAAGGGGGAAGGTGGGGGTGCTGAGGCTGGAGGGGGTTTATGGTGGAAGGGGCTGGCGGTGGCCGTGGCGAGCTGGCGGCAGCCTGGTGGTGGTGGGGTGATAGTGGTGGCAAAACAGTAGCAGCCAAAGGGCATTTTTGTCTTTTAAAATTTTGTATTAGACTGAAAGGATATTTTGGTCATTTTTGGTCGGTCAATGGTCGGAAATGGCCCATCAATACTGGAATATAGTTTTTAGGATTATATTTGCACTTATGTAAAGTAGTTAATGTTAATACTGCATATTATATTTGAACTTATTGAAGTATATATGGTTATATTTGTATATTTTCCATAAATACAAACCTTGAATTTCATCCCTCAATCATTTTTTGGAGTAATCTCCTCATCTTCCAGAATAACACTCTCCCTCGCCTCTCTCTCATCCGCCTCACTCCCTCCCCATGCCACCACTCCGTCGCATCAACCCATTTGCCACCTTTCACCAGTCTCCCCACCCCCTTAGCCCGCCTCCAACGCGTCATCCCCTTCGCCAGAGCCTCTCCACCGAGATGTCATCATCCGCTAAGCCCCCTCCGGCGTGAATCTTTGCCCTGCCGCCGTGAAGACTCATTCATCGTCCATATCTTGATGTTGACTTTCGCCGCGCCCTCCTGCGAGAAGTTTTGCCCTCTGTCGCCGCTAAGACTCGTCGTGAAAACCCTTCCGCTGGAGTGCCCTCTCCTCCACCGCACCAGAGCTCTCCTCTGTTTTATTTCTTGCTTTTCATTGTTTTTCCGTTTTATTGTTTGCAGATATGGGTTATTAAGGTTTTTTGTTCAATATCTCTGCACTTTCCAGATATGTTTCCTTTGGTTGGTTGCCGGAAAATGATTAGTTTTCGGCAGCCTATTGGGACATTGGAACCTATTTCGGATTCGATCAAAGGCCAGATCAGACAATACACTTAAAAAAAAGTCTTCCGTGGTCCAATAAAAAACTGCCTTTTATAGGTCTTCCTTCACTGGTGACTATTTTAAATCGTATTGTTTTCTTAACAAATTGCTTTGATTATTTTTATATTTAAAGTTAACAAGTTTATTGTATAATTTGTGCTACTATCAATCATTAGTCAATGTCCTACAGTATTTAGTTCCGACTGATCAGACCTTCGTTTCATGCGGTAATAGCGCGCAGAACGTGATTACTTAGGAGTACAGGGAATTTTTGGTAATATGACTTTCAACACTTTGAACCGATCTCTCTAATTAGGTTACAAAGTACATTATCTTCAAGTAAATTATTGAGTAAACTACGAATGTCAAAGAGTATTTTCAATTAAATTATTCAAATGTTTGAAAGTGATCACATTCTTTAAATTCCCAGATCTTCTACAAGGTCGTTAACTGAGTGGTTGTTGAATATTGATTCAAAAATTTAAGTGGTTGTTTCATTGAATACGTGAAGTTAAATTATCTAAGAATATAAACTTTGAGTATTTATTTTCTAGAAAAATATACAGGTCAATTTTTTGGCAAAGTCTTGGGAAAGTTCGTCTTTCCTTCCATAGGTACAAGGAAAGACGGAGTTGAATTTGAATTATAGAAAAAGTAAAAGGTTTAAGTTGCAATATAAATTTTTTATTATGCAACATGTATTAATGATAAGTTTATGACCCGATTAATACAACCCGAAAATTTTAATTTAATTTCTTAAAATTTAAAATTTAAACCTTGGTACTTATAAAATATCTATATAAGATTGATGTCTAATTCTTTTGAAGCGGATGGGTATGAATCTTAAATATAGTATTAAGTTTTTTTTTTTTGAGGATATACTCCCTCCCTCAATTTCATTGGATGTGACGTAGTTTTCTTTTTGGTTGTTTTTGTGGATTTGACACGCAATCATTTTATTGCAAGATTCATTCGTTTTCATCCGGTCATTCTACTTTTTGTTTCTTTCTTTCTCAATTTAATTTCATCCGCTCATTTATTTCATCTAAATCCAAACACCTAAATCTATGGTGTTATCTTTTCTAAACAATCCAATTGATCATTTGTCCTTAATACACCTGCCGGTAAATAGGCCTCAGCGTTCGATCAGATTGTTCAGTCCAGCCCGATCAATGTTGGATAGTGAGCTGCGTAAGGTAAAAGTTTAAAGTAGCCACAAAAAACCGTACGACAAGACTAGCCCAAAAGCCCATGTTCACACACACACACACACACGTGTGCGTACCTTCACCGTGCGGTTAAAGTGTCTTTTGGGGAATATAACACACGCCTTAAATTTAAACCCTTTTTAAACAGTCATTTACCGGAATGTGAGTGAATCTAAATTTTATACGTATTAAATTTTACCTTTGAATTCTCTATTACAACATGATATGTGATGTTTTAATTTGCACAACTATAATAACGATTAAATTTAAAACAATATCATATGTGGGAGAATGAAAGATACATTGGTAAAGTGGTTATCTACTATTAAAATGTCCAAATACTTGACCGAAACGTGCTAGACTGATTTCGCACTAGCTATAGACAATGTAGCGGCTCAAATTGGTTATAGTGGCAAACACTGCACTTTACATTTCTATTTCGAAAGTTGAAGGCTCACTAGAGGGACATGGTAAACATACAAAATCTAAACCCACAACACTTTCCTGAACACAACTCCTCTACTAAAAGTCTGATTAATTTATATTAAATTAAAGGTTCTCCGATAGAAGACTTAACTCAATCATTTTTGTCACAATTTTTTTTCTTAGGCATATAGGAATAATGTTATACATGTACGAAAACCTCTAATCCATACAAGGTTGGAAAACCAAAATAAATTCGTCAAAATGGTCAATATAGTCGAAGTGAAACAGTGTTATTTGCCTGAAATTGTCCAGACAAGCCAAAATATGCAAATTGGACCCAAATAATCATGTCAAAATCGCCAAGAGATATTAGAGGTCAACAACATCTTAGCGGGGAAAATTTGTCAAAAAATCCAATTTGACAGAGGCTACTAAATCGAATCCCTTAAGAAAAAATATACCATTTCAAAACTCTACTTTATTTTTAAAAAATAAAATTAATTTACATAGAAGAAAACTATTTAAAAATTCAATAAAAATAAAACGTAAAAAATAAACAACTTCATAGACCTTTTTGATGGGAAGGAGGAAGATTTACCTTGTCTCTAGGACTTTTTTTTTAAAGATCAAAATCTTCCTTTTGAAATTTAACCATTTAGAATCTAAATAATTTGCTTCTCATGGCTTGCAATTTTGACAGTATTTATCAAATAATAAATTAATGAACCAGTAATTTTTTTGAGAGTTGCCCATGAATTAAGTTTAATCGGCTATAGAATAAGACATTAATGCTTGAAATAGTCGTGGAACACTCTATAAAATATCTGGTTCAAATATACAGCATTACACATTACTATAATTAGCTAATATGTTCTTTTCGATCTATTCAAATTTCAATATAAGTTAGCTCCACTGCAGAAGTAATTCCAAATTATTTATAATTTAATTTAATATGTATTAAATAAATTCAGTTTAATCGAACAGAAAAGAACACGAATTGAATTGGGAAATTATCAAATGACACGTCGAACGAAACCTGCCCGTTGCCTTGGACAAACGGGGTGCATTTAAACAGTGGATAGTCAAACAATCACAATATGAACTATGAACAACCAATACGATTTGAACACATGATAGGTCAGGAAAATAGTTATACTCCCTCCGTTCACTTTGGTCAACTTTCTCATACCATGTTTGACCAACGATAACTTTATTTATGTATAATAATGGTGTATGAAAATTTGATGTTTAGAAAATACATCATGCAGGGAATCCAATGATATCTCACATAATGATATTTTTTTACCTATATACTGGTTAAAATATATGGTCAAACGTGCCTTGAGAAAGTTGATCAAAAAATGTGCAGCTTGAACTGAGACAGATGGAGTATTAGACATTGGTTTGTTGTATTCTTATATACTGTAATCCTAATCATTGGTGTCATTGGTGTGATATTAATGCACCATTAATAAAGTCTTTTATATTTTAACATGGTATCACATCATGCTACTAATGTCGAAATCTGAATCCGATGTCGTTGCTACTACTGATAATGAATTTGAATACTGCTCTACCGGCTGCTACTGTTTCTATTGTTGTTACTAGTTTTGCCACTACTGAAGTTTAATCTCGTTCGATATATAGTGATTTTTTTTAATGATTAGCTACTTCATAATCTTTTCGCAAGTTGGGCATTCTTGTTCATCATTCTCCAAATTGAGGGAGGGTGTTAAGGAAATAAAATATTATTTCCTTGTATGAAAGATTATAAATGGTAGTTACCTTAATGAATTAGTTTCCTTATAGAATTAGTTATCGATGATAATTTATTTATAGACTTGGAATCATATTCCTATTAGATTTTGGTTTGTTGTATCCATATATATTGTAATCTTCATTATTGATAATGTGTGTCATTGATGTGATATCAATGCACCATTATTAAAATCTTTTATATTTTATCATTTATTCAAGACCTTGCTTAATGGAGCCCAAGGAAAAACCCGGTATACTCTTATAAATAGGGAGAGTTAGTTTCTGAAATAAGTGTAACTTTGAAAACATTTGTTTTGATCTAAAATTCACCCTCTAAGTGTGTACTCTGAGTCTGTGTTATGTAAACCCTTATGATAATAAAATCAGTGTTTGTTGGATGTAGTCAAATTGGTAAACCACATTAAAATCGGTGTTTTGTTATTTTTTACTTTCTTTTCTTTATCTTAAGCTGCGCAATGCTAACATATGGCTCGCCAGTGTCGCCGCCGCCATTGGAGCTTTTAGCAACATAAGTAAAGAGGTAACCCTTTCCTCAACTAAATGTCGCTTCACTCTGATATATACATATGGACATAGTGTCAGAAATATTAACGAAGACATTCGGTTTTTCTAAATCTCTTTACACCTGGTTCCTCTCATTTTGCGGTGGGATTATTCACCATCGTTAAAACTTTTTGGTAAAAATCATATAAACTAATTGTCTGTCGGATTCATTTACTCCCCCCTACCATGCACTTTCCCTTTTTGGTCATTTCTTTCATGTATAAAATGCATTTATACGGTTATACCCTGAATTGTTTGTTTTGTGCATATATTCTTTCAGTTTTTTAAAGTGTAAATATATTCCTCCAAATTTTTCAAAAGTGCACATATAACCTTTTTTTTAGAAGTGCACATATACCTCTATAACCGGAGATCCAAATTTGAAAAACTGAGAGGTATATGCACACAAACAAGGAAGTGGGGTTATATGTGCACTTTCAAAAAACTGAGGGATATATGTGCACTAAATAAGGAACTATGATCATAAATGCAATGAATTGTTCTTTTAACTAGCACACTTTCCATTTGACAAAATTCTTTCAATTTTAGACTTTCACTATACTTTTTACTTTTTAAATTCAATTTCATCAACTCATTTCATTCACCTAAATACATGCACCTAAACCTATCGTAACATATACAGAGGAACATATGAAGAATTGATTTGAACAAAAAAACTTACGTTGAGGGGTTGGAATTCCGGCCAGGCTCATTGGTTCGGGGAGGATACCAAAACACTCTGAAATGGTCCACCTCCTCCTTCTTCCTCGAAACTTGTTGGCAAACCATAGAGGCTGAGCCGGGCACATGGGCAAGGAACTCATGAGCTTCACACGTATAGAGGTCGTGGATTTCAAGAGGTAAAAAATTCGGATTAGGGATGTCAAAATAGACCCGTAACCCGCGGGTGAAGCAAATTATCTATTTTTAAACTTGGGTAGGTATGGGTAAAATGGGTAATAAGTTAAATGGGTAATGGGTTAAATGGGTATTTGAAAAATACGGGTTAGGCGGGTTGGGTTTGAGGGCTCACCGCTGGTATACCTATATGAGTAAACTTGCGGGTTTCAACCAAATTCTATCATGGTATCAAAGTAAGTTCTGATTATTCCCGGCTCTCGTGGTTTTATCCAATGCGCCGCAAGTCTGATTTCTGGGATGTTTATCGCCAATTTGAGACTATTGTGTGGAATACTCCGAAGCAGAATGGTTGGGCTGAGAGCAAGCACCGCCACATTATTGAGATGGGTTTGTCTATGTTGTATCACTCTCATGTCCCTTTTTCCCACTGGCCTGATACCTTTGCTGCAACCACTTATACCATCAATTTGTTGCCTACTTATGTTCTTGGCTGACGATCACCATATGAGGTTCTAACTGGTCGGGTACCTATGTATACCAATTTTCATGCTTTTAGTTGTCGGGTCTTCCCATTCATTTTCCCATTTGCAGACCACAAACTATCTCCTCGCAGATTTTGTGTGTTTTTATTGGCTACAACTCACAATATAAATGTTTTCGGTTCCTTAATCGCACTACTGGCAGAATCTATGTCACTTGACATGCTCGTTTTGATTATACATGTTTTCCATTCGGCCCATCCATTCCTTCGACAAACGGTTCTCCACCTTCAGTGTTAGATGTTTCTACTTTTGTTGATCCTGATCCTGATTCGGCACCTCCTTTGCCTCCAGTTGCTCCTATGCCGACTACATCTCCTTTAGTCCCTTGCTCCATTTGTGCCGCAGATCCGCCACCAGCACCACGACAGGTGCCTTCTACCTCTCCACCGGTTAGTCCGCTTGCTCAGTCTCCGCCTAGCTCGGCTGCTTTTTCACCAGTCTCCTCGGTCGGTTCTACTCCTCTGGTCTCTCCTCCTCATACTCGCACTCATCGCATGGTCACCTGACTAGAGCTATTCAGCTTATAGATTATGCAGATATTATTGCTCATGGTCTTACTAATGCCTTGCTTGCTTAGTCTGAGCCGATGGATTATCACACAACTCTTCAGGATCTGGC
>JAULKK010150650.1:0-16699 GCA_032355705.1 Rubia peregrina | reverse complement strand
TGAATCTACCAACTATTCACTACTTTAAATACTTTTTGTGAAGATAAATCGTCTACCGTTGTTTAATAGTAGTTTACAAGAGTAAATTCAACATCTCTCGCTAAACCTCACTAATGACCCCTTTAGTCGTTCAATGCCTAAAGGTATCCCATCAATGGAATTAAGTACTAAGAATCAACAAGCTTGCTAACACTTATAAATACTACACCGTGTCTAAGCATTGAACCAATTCATACATTTACACAAGATTAGCCAAGAACGTTCAACGTTCATAAACTTCTCTCATTTGCTACACAAAACAAACATGACAAAAATTTTGACATTATCACATTCAACTAGCATTCATCAAATTATCAATCATATTAGAAGCTCTAATTCATTTTCTTGGATAACATATCAAAGGAAGGGAGAATTAGCTACTTTCTCCAAACTTTAAAACATAATCATACAAGCAATTCATATAATCAAACTTCTAACACCATTAATGGATTCAACAATCAAGTTCAAGAACAATAAATACACAATAGAGAAAGCATTAAATAGATGAAAATGATTCTCTAGACCTTTATAAGAAAGCTTCAATCCATTCCTCCCAAGGAGATTACTAGCCTATATAATAAAAACACATAACTAAGCTACAAACTAAGAAAAAAATGAAAACAACTAGGGTTTTATGGATAATAAATCAAGAGAGAAGGTTTGAAAAAGGGAGGAGACAAGAGAGCATTTATGGTACAAAAATTCCAAAAATAATATCTGACCTGAGGACCATCGCGACCCGTGACGGTCAGAGTACTCTGCTCTCAAATGTTGTCTTCTTTCTTGGTCTAATTGTAGTTGTCTCCTCTTCCCTTCTTCGGGTCTTCAAGGTCTTCATTGTCTTCAAAATGTGATCTTCATGGTCTTCAAAACTTCAAAGATAGTCTTCGAAGTTTTCAAAGTCTTCCGACATTTTACTTGTCACAAAAAATCCCATAGAATAGTAATAAAAGCGTAAAGTCCCTCTTAACTTATCTTAGAGAATTTAAATGCAAAATGCCACATCTAGAGTAAAAAAGTGAATCCAAAAAGTCCCCAAAATAAACGTATAAAATGGACACTCCAGTATGACTACTAGCACCGATTTCACGATACCGGTATAGTTCTATTGATGCTTATATACCTGTTTTGAAGTGGTGCTTCTTTCCAATTTTTATTTTAATAGAGTGTTGTGTGTTAAACAATAGAGTAAATGAGTTTCGTGGCCCTTTAACTATCATGAATGTTCACCTTTGATCCCATATCTTTTAAAAAAAATATTTTTTGGCCTTGAACTTACAAACTTGCTGAATCCTAGCCATTCTATCAGGTCAGAGTGTTGTATCTAAAGTTTCTTCCATTAATTGAGGGTAAAAATGATGATTCATATTTTTTATTTACAAACCCAACCCTGCTTATTTTTCTAATTACAACCCAACCCCTCTTTAATTTTAATTACAATCCAACCAATTCCCTATTTTAATTTAAATACAACCCAACCCTAACATCTCTCCTCCATGTCTTCCTCTCCCTCACGCTCACGTGCTACCGCCCTCAGCCTCTTCACCATCACGGATCCACCTGACCACCACCACCACCCGCCATGGTTTTCACCAAACCATCCCTAAACCTACAGTTCAGATTTTTCAAAAATCAAAATTAATGAAACATGTGAACGGAAAAAAATATCAAGAGGATTGGCATCAGTTCTCCATGGTTTTAGCATCAAATTATAATTGTTTAGATGCAAATTACACATTTTTATACATTGATTCATCCTCTGTCAAATTTTGTGAATCAAGATAAAACATCAAATCTAAATAGTATATAGTTGAGTTTTTCAAAAGATGTTTGATGTATAAATTTAAGAAAAGGAAGAAGCGATTAGAACATGTCGGGATTCATTGTGTAACATCAAAAATAAATTCAGTGGATTGACAGACTATGAATTTATCATCCCCTCGCCTCTTCTTTTTCAAATTGCAAATATACTCAAACCAAAAAAAAATAATATATTGAAAAAAGAGAGCTAGAACTTCCTAGAGGTTAGGTTTCCGTTATCGACGATGGTGGATATGAGTTGTAGATTTGAGGGTGATATGGGGCCCAGGGTGGGGGGTTTGTGTTGGGGTAATGAGGGGATTTTTTTTGTGATTTGGGGGAGGGGTTGAAATGGGAATTATCCGGGGGGATGGTGGTGGGAATGAGGGTTTCAAAGGGAGGGGATGGATGGTAGTGGTTATCATGGTATTGGTGATAGTGGCGGAAATATTAAGGGGAAAATAAAAAGAAAATAGAAAATATCAAGTTTACTCCTAAAATTGGTGGATTGACCTAACTTGACTGATTGGCCACGATTTAGCATTTTTGTAAGTTCAAGAGCCAAAATATTCAAGAAAAAGATAAGGAGGCAAAGGTGAGCGGTAATACTACTTTTTAAGGGGGTTATTGGCATAAATAGTTGGGAAATTAATGATTCCAGGTTATAAGAATCTCGCGGGTCAAGATTTGGGTTGGAGAAATTCGGGGATCAATTTTTCTTCTCATTTTCCGCACAATGCACGTGCTTATACTACCACACTTGATGTTTTATTTGTAGTGCTTGATGTTTCCACCAAACATAGTGATGTTTATTCAGAATCCATTTTTTTTTACTAAAATCACATGTTTTAAAGTTAAATCCTAATATTTTATTATAAATCTTGTGTTTGCATGTTGAATTTTTATTATCTTTAATTTAATTTTAATTTCTAATTTATACTTTCATTTCGATTGATGTATTTGTTTTTTCAGATATCAGTGTCTCTTTGAGACGTACTTTGTTTTTCAAATGCTTCAACTAAACATAGGAACGTAACTTTGAGAGGTACAGTGACGACCTCCCATCCCGATGCCCAAATTGGAACAACATGATTGTGACAATGGGAATTACATAGGGGTATCTCCAATTTGGAACTCTAACTTCTCCCACTTTCTTTTAGGGACAAAAGTGCAAAAAATAAAAAACTTCACCGGTTGTGCCAAAATTAGTCTCAATCAAATCAGATATTAATAACGTTCGTGGACATTTTTATGTTTAAATTTCTAATTTCTAATGAACTATTAATTGTTATGAAAGTGACTTTTATTCATTTAGTAAAAAGTAGGCTCAGTTGTTATTTTAGCGGGATGAAGCGGGATGAAATTTTTAGGCTCACATTCAGGTAAGCCGACATCTGTTACAGTTTGGTCAGTTGTCAGCAAGGATGATTAACGTCAGACGTCGCACATGTTGTGGAAATATTTCACAAGGGTTCAAAACGATGTCATTCCAAAACATTTATATACATGGAGCTCACCTCAGAATCAGTTCAAACATATACTTTCAAATTTCCCTCGAATTCCAACAGTTCCCCCCGCCTCATCTCTTCTCTTGTCAAAGGTATAGTTTTTGAACTTTTCTAACTCCTTTAGTTTTGTAAATTTTCCTTGAAATTATTATATCTATGGTGTGTGAATTTGTTACTAGGTATGTTTTTGGTTTTCTAGTTCTTATGGTTTAGTTATAGCACGAAGTTTCCGTATACAACCTAAGTACTGTGCTTTGGTATATTTTTCGACAATTTTGTGTCATTTTCTATTTTCCAAGCACGATTATTTCTAGTTTTCTTTGATTTTGGCTGTAGCTTCTAAAGTTAAATGCAATGGCCTATCGGTTGACCTTCAATTGATGCAATTGTAGCGCAAGATTGTACATTCATAATTTTTTGTTTTTTTAATGAGACATCGCACCTTTGTCAGTTTAACCATTGGTTTCATAGACCGATTACCGACATCAAATACATGAGTTTAAACTTGCTTTAAAAATTTAAATGCTAGCTCATTCTTCTATTAGTTACTTTGTTCAGCCTGGTCAACTAATGAGCAATGTCGCAGGTACATGTTGGTCGTGCCACTATTTTTTACCAACACGTACGTGCAAAGCATGGCCGACGTTGCACCTTCAAGTTTTAAGATTTTCATGCCTTAACAATTTTCTTATATTATTTAAGAGCAATGGCTATTGAATGGTCCTCCAGTCAGCATTTTTTCCTGGTCAACAATTAATTTTTTATATTTTTACTTATATAGATATAGATTTGGGATCATGGGAGAAAACCTATCTTATGTGAGACTAAGAGCTTATGTGAGACTAAATCATCACCACCAAAATAATTTATTGAAAGACTGGGATTCAATTCTGGAATTAAACTAAATATTCTAAAATAAACAAATAATTTTAAAAACATGGAGCTTTCATCAGTTCAAATTTGGGTAAAGAAAAATTGAGTTCTTTCCCTCTATAAACCTTAAAGGTCATGGAATCCATGTTTCGGTTACGTTCTCATTTGTTTTTTAATAGGAACTAATAAATTAAGTTTCAATTATATTGACAAGGATATTCCATTTAAAATAGTGATTAGATTGGATTATCCATTTTACTAATATAAGACAAAACAAATTCCAAGCACACAAGCATTTTCGTTGTTTTTCTTATATGATAGTGTAATCTTACTTGGAGTCAAAATGTTTAGAATAGAAAAAATGATATCTTACAAATAGACATTCTAAATTGAAGCATTCTAGGAGTATAATTTAAAACCCTACAATTCTAACATGAAGCATCTAACCTAGCTACAATAAGTTGAAGCACGTACAAGTATAAATTAAAACACTATAAGTTATTACATGAAGCACCCATAAGTATAAATCAAGCACCTACAAGTTACAAGTTGAAGCACCTATAAGTATAATTCCAAACACCAACTTATAACATGAATCACCTATAAGTGTAACTTCAAATGTATATTTTTTTCAAATATTTATTGAAGTATCTAATGTAACACTTGAAATCCCTAAAAGCTAAAACATAAAAACACGTTCAACATTCACTTGAAGAACCTGCAACAGTAAGTCAAAATACCCACAAATCGTACTTCAAGATTTTTCAAGCACTTGATGGTGCTTCAAGTACAATTTGCAAGTGATTCTAGTATAACTTAAATGTGCTTCAAGTACAATTTGTAAGTGCTTATAGTATAGCTTATAGGCGCTAGGGAAACACTCGGAGAAGGTTTACCTTCAAGGTGCTTCAAGTACAACTTGTTGGTGCTTCAAGTATGACTTGTAAGTGCATCAATAATTTTTAGGTGCTTCTTTTATAAATTTCTACGAAAACAATTTAGCAAAAGTATAAATTCAAGGTGTCTTAAGCAGTGGCGGAACTAGGGCTGGATCCTGGCGGGGCTGGCGGGGGCTGAGATGAACAGTATAGCCTACCGTCACCGGGTGAGCGGGTGCTGCCGCACCCGTTCGCCCCCCCTAAATCCGCCACTGGTCTTAAGTACAACTTTTTGGTGTTTCAAGTTGCATGTAGGTGTTTCTTTCATAACTAGTACGTGTTAGGAAGATAGCTTGAAACATGTATAAATTAAGGTTAAAGTACATCTCGTTGGTACTTCAACTACTGCTTATAAGTGCTTCATGTGTAACCTGTAGGTGCTTTATTTATAGCTTTGATGCAGTACAAAAATAACTTGAATAAAAAAATGCTCAAACTATAACAGGCTCTTCGGTGCTTCAACTACTATTTATTAAAGTATAACATGTATGTGCTTCTTTTATAACCTGGATGTAGTATGAAAATTTGATAATAAAAAATATTTTCAATGTAATTCAACTACAAATAGTAGGTGTTTCAACTACATCTTGCAAGTGCTTCAAATATAGCATTATAAATATGGCTTTTTTGGTCAAGATTGTTTTATTTTATTGATTAAAATTAGAAATATAGAATATATCTTTTTCAAATTGATTTGAATTTATGAAATGTGAATCTAATTTAATTTATTTTTTAATATGTGTAATAGTGAATGAGAAAGTTTCTTTTCAATTACATTTTTAGGGTATGTTTAGCAATAAGAAATGCATGCAGTGATACTGATACATAAAACCACATATAATCCTTTCATTTTGTTGATTTGTATTAGATAAATACACATTCAATATTTAGTGAACGTGTAATTTATTAATTGTTTTGTAGTGTACAACTTAAATACCTTGTTCGTATTTTACACTAGAGACCTGGGTGTTTTGGGTTTCTGTTATGATCCGCTTTGATCAAAATAAGAGACTCGTGTGTCTTTGTAGTTGTTGTACTTCTCCACGGTTGGATTAAACATTTCAATGGACAATATTTTGTCTCACATAACTCTCTTGTCTCACCTGAACCCACCTATATATATATATATCCATAGTTGATGACAATTAATAAAAAAAATTAAATACAATTCTCTGCACAATGGAGAACCCGAGATCCTATTGTTTTCGATCTTGATCATCATAAAATGGTTGTAGATAGCTCCCGATTCAATTGCACTCTGAAGCAGTAAAACTTTGGGACAAACACCACTTTGGTAAGGCCTAGCTAGCTAAATAAATGCATATAATTATTTGATTTTAAATTAATATTAGTTGTCGCTAATTGCATACACACATATATATTTATAATTAAAAATTTGTTTGTGATTCAGTACATCCCAAGGGACATTTTACCACTCCTACCAAATGACAAGCCCCAAATTGTGCTGAGGTGCTATGGGAGAGAGTGGCACATGAACTACTTATGGAGTAGAAAGATCAAGGCCATGTTCCCGAAGGGTTTTTTTTTTTTGAGTTCCTTGTTGGAAATCACCTACACATTGGGGACCCATTGTTCTTCGAGGTCATAGAAGCTGGGGGCCAATTATCTTTAAGTTTATCATAATACGAGATGATTGAGTTTATTACAATTTATATTTTGTTGGAACTGAAACAATTATTATTCGAATTTATATACTCATTGTAAGGATATTTTTGTGACTGATGTTTCTATAATAATTTAAGGAGTGGGCCTCCTAACAGGAGGCTTGTCTATAAGTTTACAGACATGCCACTTATTTTTTACGTTATACACTGCATTTGTTATATTATATACTAAATTTTGAAATTTTGATTTTTTAATATAATATTTTCAAATTTAAAATCCATATTATTATTTTTAACTTTTAAATTGCAATATTTATATTTTATATATAAATTTATAAATTTAAAGAAAAACACTTGTGGACTCTGTCCATAAGCTTATGGAAATGCCGGCTTTCCTGAGACTTTCTCTAATTTAGGTAACTTATTTGAACAATAATTAACTCTATGTGCGATATGTGCATGATTTGAAAAACCATTTTCAACGGTCCATTCAACGCCATTTTTTTCAATGGTATTAAAAACCATTGAACAATACTTTTGTATATCAAAGTCAATCATTTAAAAATAAGTTTAACCTTTTAAAGCTCTAGAATGTTACTTATCACTGACTTCAGTCGTCCATCACATTACATGTTGGTAAAAATGACACATAATGTAAAGTAAACTATTCTCATAAAACAATATATGCGACATCGCACACCAATCAGTAAGAATATTTATATCATTTTAAAACCTTTTACTTTGGTTAAAAATTAATCAAGGTAAAATTTCTATTACTTATCTCAGTTATTTAATAACTTAGTTAAATAATATATTTTACTACGAAAAAATAAATCAGGTAAAAGAAATTTTTTACTTCAATTATTTGACCTAAGGAAAAAACCCCGAGGTAAACAAGGTAAAGTAATAGGTGTTGTTTCTTGTAGTGAATGTTCTCCATCCAAAGGTCACACAGCTAGCCGACGAGAATGCGACATCGATCGTAAGTGGTCCAGGATTTCAAATAGGCTAGGTTTGGCCCATCAGGCCTATTTCATAGAAACATGCGATGTTGATTGAGTTTGAAAAAGATGTCGCATAATGTGAGATGATATGAGACATCAAAAAAATTAATTGGGCCTCAACACTATTGGGATTCATTTTCGGTCAAAAAGGCCCACATACCTCGAGGGGTTCCCTAACATGTCAATTTTGTGCCGTTAGCTGGTGAGACAGAAAATACATGTTTTCTTAGATAATTTAGCGCATATTTTTCTATGGTTTTGTTTGTTAATAATTAGAATCATAGGTTTTTTGCATGATAGAGATTCAAAACCACTTTGTTTGATTATTCATGTTAACTTCTCTATTTTGTAAGATCTTTGTAGGCAAATTGTATTTCCCTCTATGAGTGGTCTACATGTATTTTTTACATTAGATCGATGATCATCATTGGAGATGCAAGGTTGGTGGTAGATAAAAGGACAATCACATGTTCGGTAGCATAATGAAGGCCGTTGGACTTAATGGTAGAAGATAGAAGAAGTTGGGAGAAAAAAGAAGGCAAGAAATGACCAAATTTTCAAGAAGAATAAAAAAATTCACCGGGCACAAAATGTGCCATATTAAATGGTCCATGCAACAAGAACTGTACAGAAAGTGAAGACCCAGTGAATGGACCGTGTAAACATGCACAGTCCATACCAAATAAGAAAAGATTGTGAACAACCCAAAAGATTGATCGTGCAATTATACAAGGCCCATGTCACTCAGAAGGCTAAAAAGCCCAAAGAATGGGTTGTACAATTATATATGGTTCATTTCCATAATCACTGGCACGATTCTAGCCACCCTATTGACTAGGGATTTTACTAGTGAATTTTTAACCTTTTCTCTCTTCTCACTATATAAATGGGTTTTTTCCCATTAGCTCAAGAAGGGATGGAGATCTTAATAGTTTCCAAACACACACATACTCTCTCTCTCTCTCTCTCTCTCTCTCTCTTCATTCATATCATCTCATTCATGCAGTTTAAACCCATTAATTCCACGGGTTTGATTATTGTAGCTTAAATTAGTACTTGGCAGCATTGGTAAACGTATATTAATTCTTAACATATGATAATCCTTTACTCATTTATTGTATGTTGTTTATTATCTGTATTAATCCCATTGTACTTGGGATTATGCTTGCATGATACTAGGATATACAAGTATTGATATCAATGTATATTATAGCACTAGGAGAATTTTTCTTTTTGTTAGGTATAGTTAAAGGTCAATGTGAAGGTCGTGTTTAGGAGTGACAACTATTCATAATTGTTGATTCTTTGGTTAGATTATGATAGAGGACTTAATCAAAATTATGCTACAAACGATACGAGAGTGACCTGACCACATAATATCAGACATTGGTTATTGATCCAGCTGGGGTTGTAGTCTAGCCCCAAAAGCCATGTCACATGATTGTAGTAAACTAGTCTCAAAAAAATTCTGAGGAGGGGGTGGGGCAATTAATGAGACACTGATGCTCTCGGTCGTAAAAAAAAATACACCGTTGTAGTGGGTATTCTAGGTGGAGGTCCCAACGAGTCATGCTACTTCCATGTTTATTTTACTACACATTAGCGATTTTATTAACCATGAAAGTGAGAGCTACAAGAGGTAAGTGGTTTAGCGCTTCTCTAGCTGTAATAAGTGGAGGTGAGAGTTTGACGAAGGGGTGGAACTGAGATATTAGTCATCGTTGGATTTCTCAGTAAATCAACCTATCCACATTGGGTAATAAGGCATATAATAGTGATACGGTTTGAATTCCCAGAATGATGATAATCCTGAACTGCTGAGATAATTTCCTGCAAGAATATCCAGAATTGTATCCGGGGGGAAAATCTCTGATGATAAAGTCAATGTATGAAGTGGGATACTAAAATTGATATTGTTCTTCCTTACCTTCATTATTTCATCTAGATTCCATTTATAGGGTTAGTTTCCCTAGATTTCTTGTTTTTTGTGTCCATGTCGATCGTGCTGACCTACTCGCACTAGTAGAGAGCCTTCTATTAAAGACAACAATGGAAGGCGCATCTGAAAATTCAATTAAGATCCGCCTTAAAAAGACACTTGCAAACATGGAATGGTCTTCTAGATCATGAAAATTAAATTAAAGGTGGTTACACCACAGTTAAAGGTGGTTTTGAATTAACCACTTTTAATTAGGTTTAAATAAATGCGGTTTTTGGTGGAAGTGCTCTTAAACAGCCGTAATTAAAGCAAGTTATGTCAAACTGCCATTGTAAATAACCATTTGCTAGTTCGAAAAAGGGATCCAAAGCTGTTTTTCGAGCTCGTAAAAGCCAAGGGTTTCACTTTACATAGAACCTCTTAAATTAGCCATAATTAAAGGCGGTTATGCTGAACTACCTTTAAAAATAACCATTTCCAAGTTTGGAAGAGGAATCTAAGGCTGTTTCAAATATCGTAAAAGCAAGGGTTTCATGTTAAATAGAGTGGATCAAATTTCTGATTTCAAAAGAAGTCCGTATTCTATTTTTGAGCTTGGAAACCATTTTTGTATGGGTCTAATACTTTGAAAACCATTACCGAGTTTGGAAATAGAACAGTATATAAAAACACGAGCCCAATTCATTAAATTCTCCAAAACCTAAAATTTTGAAGGATAAGCTCCAATTTCTTGGCCATTGGTGAAGAAGTTATTTCATTGTATCATTTTCCATTGGAGAATGATAGTTTTATCCAAATTATGTACTTCAAAGTCTTGAAATATTAAGGTTGATGAATTTAATATTATATATTTGTGTGTGTTCAATTAGGGTTTAATATCGGGGTTATGATTATCGTTGATCGAATGGTCATGGGTTTCTTTGAAGTAGACTTGTAGGATAATGGATCAAAATTAAATCATTGGTAATGATCTTAGAAAATCACTCGAGTACATACTATTGGTAGAATCATTTATTCGGTTAGCGTTTCAAGATTATTTTTTTTAAAAAGTGTGGCGCGAGCATGATGCCTTGTTAGGATTGTAGAAATATTTTTTATTTAGGGAGGAAGAAGTTGCAAGAACATCTCGTAATTAGAGGGATTCAAACTACCTACACTCGTTGGGTGTGGAATGGGAAAATTGGGGAAGCCTCTGATACGATAGAGTTGGCAAACACGAAGGTGGGAGATGAATTAGTTGCCAATGTTGAATTTGATGAAATGGTGGAAGATATTGCAAGGAGGTTCAAAGGTAAATCGGAGTCGTTACGAGCTTTGATTGACGACAAAGGGATGTCTTCGTACAATGGTTTGAAATAGTCAGTTTTGAGTGCAATTTCCCGTATAATGAATTTGAAGACAAAATTTGGAGGGACCGATAAGTCGATGACCTAGGCTCTTGAGTTTTTAGGTATTTTTCCCTAAGTTAATCTAATGCCTTATAGGTTGCGACAAAAAAACAAATCTATGCCCGATGGGATTGGAATTGCAAAAATAATCATGCATATGCCCAAACGATTGTAAGTTGTACAAGGAAGTGTAGATTAAGATTTAGAAACATGTTGGGTACGTGGAAACTCTCGGTACAATTTTAAGAGAGGTGTTATTGTGGTGGGTGAATTCGTATGAAATTAAAGAAAAAGACACTGGAAAAAGTGTTACGTTACCTCCCAATTATTCCCCGTTTGAAGAAGTTATATGTGTGTAGGGAAGATGAAAAGTTATTGTATTGGCAGGAGGATATAATCCAACCATCGAATGATTTGATAACACATACTTTAGATAGTGAGCAGTAGAAAAAAGTCAATACTCTATACCCATAGTTTGGCAATGAACCCCGACATTTAAGGTTAGGCTTTTGTGCAGAAGGTATAAATCTACTTGGCAATATGAGCAGCGCACATAGCTTTTGGCTTATTATGTTGGTCATTTGCAACATTCCATCTTGGTTATAAACACGTGTTGTTGTTTTTGAAGATATAAGGCCCAAAGAAATCGGGTAACGAATTGATGTGTAAAGTGGGGCCAAAATATGTCCCATAAATGGCATTGTGTACGAAGAATCAATAAACTTGATAGCACTTATAAACATTAAGCCTAATGTCTAAGAATTGAACCAATTTATGCATTTAGTAAGATTAATCAAGTTACTTCAACATTCAATGACTTCTCCTACTTGGTACATTAAAATAAACATGGAAAAGAATTCAACATCATCATATTTATCTAGAAATTATAACGTCATAAACCTATTTAGAAACCCTAATTGATGCTCTTGGATTCCATGTAAAAAAGATGAGAAATTAGCTACTTTCAACCATTCCTAACAAGTTATCATACAAGTAATTCATATCATCCAACTTCCAATCACATTTATGACATTAACAACCAACATCACCATAAATGCACAATAGACGAAGAATTAAATAGGTAGAAATGATTCTCAAGACATGGGCAAGGAAGCTAGAATCAATTGTTCCCAAGACTAAAATTAGCTAGTAGAGTTCATACTAATGTTCATAAGCAAATCCAACATAAACCAAGATGAAAATAAATTAAAAACAAAGTAAAAAAAAGGTTTTCAAAGAGGGGGAATCAAGAAAAATAAATTTTAAGAGACAGGATAATATTTTCTACTTATAGTACAAGAAAAAGTAAAAAGTAAGGCAGGGCAACCGTTCTAGCGACTCGCGACATAGGCGTCGCGACTCAAGACAGATAACAATTGTTGCATCTTAATTTCTTCCTTATTCATGTCTACGTCTTAACCATTTTCACTTTAATTATTTTATATTCATTACCTGAAATCTTCAAATCCAAAAAATAGTCTTCGAAGTCTTCAAATTCCTCAAATCTCCATACAATTGCCTTGTAACAAAAAAATCCCTAGAGAAGTAATAAGAGAACGAAACTCGCTCTTCACTCTCCTTAGAAAATTTCAAGGCTAAATACAAGATCTAGAGTACAAAAGTCTAAAATGTTCCAAAATAATCACATCAAATGAACACATCAAACCTCTCCTCACTTGAACCTTACTCGTCCTCGAGTAATAAAAGATTCAAGAACACCAAGAGATTAACATATTCATCTCCTAAAACTAATATTCCCCCAATAAAAACCTCAGAAAAACTCTCATTATCACAAATCCCAAAATCAAAGATCAAATTAGAATTTTTCACACACAGCTCCAATTCCTAAATCTACACAAATGTCCTACCACCTATGAATTCACTACTGCCCATGAAAATAAATTCAAATCCCAAATTGATAATCCCAAAGTCCAATGGTGGAAAATTAAGCTAAAACCATATCAAAGGTTCAAGCAAATACTTCACTTCATACCAATATATCATCCCAAAATGAAGTACACAATGAATCAAGAATTGATAACCCTACTTCGTTTTCCCTGTGAGTCACCCAATCCTAGGAAGTCTTATGATGTTAAGCTACCCAATTCATCCTTATGTCAACCGCAACCTTTTAACTTCAATTCCGGCCAATGAGTAGATTTGTGACAAAATTTTCTTTTCTTTCTGTCTTTCTCTCATTTTGCCTAAGAGCTATTTTGGGTTTTTATCCTAGCCACGCATCATGTTTCTTTGGCTCACATATCACCCACATTTATCCTCTCATTTTTACCTAGGCCACCCTTTCGAGTTTTTTACCTATCCGACCCCCCAATGTTGCCTAAATTACCCTATTTGGTTTTCAACTTAGCAGGCTAGCTTTTTATATTTCTTTTTCATTTTCTATTTTTCAAAATTTTCTGTTTTTCTTTTTTCATTTTCCCATGTTTTTCCAATCAAAAGTAGCATAAAGCATCCAATATTTCATGCATGTAAATTATTCAACCCCTCACCACATTTAAAACATCCATTTCCCTCAATGTAAACACAAAACGTAAAAAGAGATAAAAATAAAATTGGGAAGTAAAAATGACTCACAATCAAGAGAATGAAGGACCGGCACCACCATGATGATGTATGTTGTATCGCTGTTGAAGCAAATCTAAACATTAAACATTCCTCCTACACCGCTCCCGACGTCTCTCTGCCTCAGGATCAGGGCCTGGGGTGACATCCATGTATGCCTCTATCTGATGAACTTTGTATGAGAGATGAACAATCTCCTCATCCATATCAATAAGGCTCTGGGGAAAAATATTGTGCTCCATGATCATCCCATCCCATCCCATCGGAGAAAAACAGTCTCAACTGTTTGCATCAATATGGGGGGAAATCTAGAAGAGGTGGAGGATACTCATCATGCATCGGATCATCTCGTGGTTGTGGCGGAGAAGGTGGTGTACCATGCACATGCTCATTATGTGGTAAAGACTGAGTGAAACGAAGGGGCCCTCCTTGATCTTGACTTGTAATAGGGCCATCCCACTAAGCTCTTGCCCAAAACTAGCCCGACATGACTCATATGGCTCTAAGGCTAAATATACAACTAGCATATCAAGCTCTAGGTTAGTCCATTAGGACTGAAAATGTCTCATGAAGGGGACTCAGTTCTTCTTGTACAACCAGTTGTACGTGTCTCGTATAGTTGTAGTCTAAACATGGTGTTACTTATCTATCCTGGGCAAAGTGATGTTATATGAATCATTCCTACCCAAAAGTAGATGTCCTGGAAGAGTTGTGATCTGCAAGTTTTCTGCTAGGAGGGTGATCGTGCCTCTTATCAAGATATCACCTCCTCTCTCCTTCCTTGCTATGTTTACAACACTCTTGACCCATAACTCAGTCCACTTCCCATATCATGTACCCTCGCTAGTGAGATGCCATAGGTGACAGATATCATCATTTGGCATATTCATCGCTCTTCATGACAGAACAATCTACCAGCCAAGAAATGATGTACAGATAGGAGAGCGGGGCAGATTATAAGGTTAGTATTGTCTTGCACATCCCGGACTCTCCGAGTGATAGTGTGCTAAAAAGTACATCATCATCAAAAGCGATGGTCGGGTTCCTAGATCAAACTGCTCTCTGATGGCCGCAGTCTTCCAATTAAAGGCTACATCAATCTGGATAAAATTCATCTCATTAAATTAGTCATTGAGATGGAATCTAATGAACTTCTCACATGGCTGTTATATCCCCTGATCATCTCACCTTGTGGTACACACCTTCACCATACGAAGGAACTCAAGTGTGTACCTCCGGTATGTGGGCCCGCTCCTGCTCATAAAGGCCCCAAGGCCTCATTTGGTAAGAAGACAACTAACATTATCTCTCAATCTTAGGGTCTCCAATGTTTTCTCATCAACGAAGTTTGTTTCTTAAATTTTTCTTTAGGATATTGGTCAAAATGTCCCATCTCTATGCATACTCTCCGGTGATATGGTTCAGTCCCATATACCGATTAGGATTGGCTTCTGGAACAGGTTCCAGAGCCGGAGGGGGAGGTGAAAGTGCTATAGAAGAACTCGCTCGTCGAGCCACACGTTGGGTCTTCAGTACCATTAGATCTAAGACTAGCATCATAGAGAACAATGTCAAACTCACAAGTACATAGGGATTTATAATACTATGTTTAGCATCAAAAGTTAATGAACCCTAGTATTGTCATAGAGCATCACAATCAATCATGCAATCACAACTATGAAATAATCTCACTAACGTATCCAAAATTTAGCAACAAAATATGCGAGCATCATTATAGAATATGTCCATCACAGTCACAGTTATATAGTCAACACAATTAAATCAACAAAACACAACTATAATGATGCAAGAGTGCTCAAATGTTAATACAAGTAAAAATTTAATCATAGTGCAAACCAAGATTATTCATCTATCACAATTTTCCATTCTAAACATGCTTGGCCATCTATCACAAATATTTTTCCAAAAATGAAACTACATCATAGCCAAGAATGCTTATGCATATTACAAAGAACAAGATTTTATCCATCAACAAAGTATTTAGCATAACTATAAAATTGCATCACATATCATGTTCTTGGCCAAAACTAATTTAGCATAAGAAATAGCACTCAAATATAAACCAATATAAACCACCATAACTATCCTAACAATCCAAGTCAACACAATGAATGTCAACATCTCACCCAATATTCCTAAATTTCCCAAATTTACAAAAAAATCATCAAATACACAAATATCAAATATTCAAGGATATAGAAATGAAGAATTGTACCAAATATAAGTGTAGTATTGTGAAACTAGTAAGCCCGCAAGGAATCCAAGCCTTAACAAGGAATTTCTGCAAAATCTCTAATTTCTAGGGTTTTGGATTTTTCAGATTTTTAGGGTGCTTTCGGGGTAATTGTGATATGGAAATGAAATGGTGTGTGAGCAATGGAGGGATTCTGATGCTATGGTACTGAATTTTGGGTAGATTGGTGGGGAAAATGGTGGAGAGATGTCGATCATGAAAGGAAAAAGGTAGGGTAGAGGAAAGAATGGGGGAAGAACATACAGTTCTACCTCTTTATTTTAAATTTGGCACAATGTCACGACCTGCGACGGATATGTCGCGACTTGCTACTCGCAATGGCTAGGTAAAATCATCTCAAAAGTCAGCCTTCTGATGCGACTCGAGACAGGATCATCGTGAATCGCAATAGAATGGACCCGGGAGTTGGATTTTCTCATAAAACTTCTGATTCTAGTTATGGTCGCGACATAACTGTTACGACTCGCGAGGATCTATCGTGAGTTTTTGTAGATTCATTGCGATCCGCAACAAAATGCAAATGGGAGTGCACATTTTGCCAAAAACTTCTGATTTTGGTCACGACATGCGACAATTTTTTGTAAATCATGATATAGAGTTACTGGGAGTTGTAAAACTCCCCTGTTTTTCGTGACTCATGACCGAATTGGCTTCCCAATACTTAGAAAAATTTTGTTACCAATTTTCCAAGCTTTTCTTCCTTCCTCATTGCCTTCATTATTTCATC
>JAULKK010150436.1:0-16700 GCA_032355705.1 Rubia peregrina | reverse complement strand
GCACTATCCAGAGAATATTACACTCTAACATAAGGAAATTCATGGGAATCAAGATGAACTAAGCCTCTCAACATTCTAGGTAAATTAGATTGCTGAAAAAATTGGTTAGATTTCGAAGAAGTTGCTAACTTTGCAAGAAAATCAGCCACAGAATTAGCTTCTCTATATATATGCAGAAAAGAAATCAGAAACTCCCCTTGTAATGATTTGATATTCCTAATAACTGGAATCAATCTCCATGGTATGTGGGTAGATCCTTTGATCATCATGATCAAGAGCAGTGAGTCTGTTTCCACTTGCAGCTCTCTGATATCCAGATTATAAGCTGTTTCCATGCCAAGACTAAGGGCTTTTGCCTCAGCCTCTAAGCTATCACCTCTGGATAGATAAACTGACTTAGCCACAACAACCCTACCTGTAGCATCCCTGATGACTATACCAGCTCCAGAATGATTAGCATTATGAATCGATGAGCCATCCGTATTAAGTTTAAAGGTAGCAGAGGGTAATTTCCAGTTAACTTGTAAACCTAACCCTCTCTGTATAGGCTGTTTAAAAGGAGCTATGGACAATAGTGAATCAGAAAATTTAGTTGAATCAGATTGTTTCCAACTTAAACCATGAGTAGATATTAGATCATGTATTAATGATAGAAAATGCCTTTTTAACAAATTTAATCTCGGTTTAATGTGATCATAAATAAATTTGTTTCTAGCACACCATATGATCCATAAAACTAAAGCAGGCAATAATCTAACACAAGTTTTTTGTAAGACAGAAGTTAACTGTACATTCCAGTAATAAAAGACTCTGTCCCACAAACTGTTAAAAATATGAGGATGTAATTCAAACAGATTATGCACAAAAGACCAGATATCTAGTAAAAATTCACAATTGTGAAAAGAATGCTGTAAGTCATCACTTGCATTGAAGCAAAAACAGCATCTTGAAGGAAGATTAAAGGATATATCCATCAAAATATCATCAATAGGCAGCAATCTATTTAATAGTCTCCAAGTAAAAACACTCATTTTCTTAGGAATAAATTTAGACCATAGATGCATCAAAGAATGTACTTTTAACCTTTTTTTCCTCACTATCTCATATGCTGATGCAATAGTAAAGATACCGTTTACCTCAGGTTTCCAGATGACCATATCCGGATAACCTTCATATAAAGGGAAGTCTTTTGCAATAAGAACCTGTACATCAGCATCAAAGCCTTGTGAAAGCTCTTGAACTAATACCTGCTGATTATAGAAAAAATCCCGAACAGTTAGTTCAGGATATATCAAGTTCATATCAGCATTCCAATAATCAAACAAAGCACCAATTCCCAGCCAATTAGCCATCCAGAAAGAAGATTCGCCTGATCCAACCTGCACAAAGACTTCATCATTTGCAATATCATTAACATCTTTAACTCTTTTCCATGTCTTTGAAATTTTCTTGGAATCAGGTAATGACCACATAAAAGTGGACCAGAGTGAACCACCTTTTTGCAATTTCCACCATAATTTAAGCGAAAAACATTGAACAATATCATATAAGCTCTTGACAGATAATCCATTTTCATCATAAGGGTAACACATATTGTCCCAGGATTTCCATACTTTATTCTGTCCATGTTCAGTTTTTCCCCAAAAAAATTTAGCGAATAAGACATGCAGTTTATCTAATACTCCTTTAGTTGGTTTAATGACAGTTAAAATATGCAAAGGAATAGCAGATAACACATGCTTTATTAGGGTTAACCTTCCAGCTTGATTTAACCATTTATTTTGCCAAGATAACAATTTAGAAGCTATGGTATCAAACAGAGGCTGGAAATAGGTATTTTTTACCCTTCCTGTAAAGATCGGAACTCCTAAGTACTTAAAAGGGAATGTGCCTTGAGGTATATGAGTAATCTGAGTAACCATTCGCTTGTAAGAAGTAGGAGCATGTTTGGACAGATAGAATGCAGATTTTTCTGTATTAATTTTCTGTCCAGAAACTTTTTCATAGTAATGCAGAAATGACATAAAATTTCGCAAACTTTTTTTATTAGCCTTTAGAAATACTGCCGTGTCATCTGCAAAACTTAAGTGAGTAACACTTGCTGCTGAATTTGGCACCTTATAAAAGTCAATCCTTGATTGATTAAACAGTAGACCTATGTTTTTTGAAAAAGCTTCAGTGAGTAATATAAACAGAAAAGGAGATAAGGGATCTCCCTGTTTTATACCCCTTGTTGCTTTGAAAAAGCCATAAGGTTTACCATTCACAAGAACTGAAAAATGTGATGCTTCAATATTGCCCATAATATTTTTAACTACCGAAGCATGTAAACCCATCTTTACTAAAAGTTTTTTTAGAAAAATCCATGAGACCCTATCAAAAGCTTTCATCATGTCTAGTTTTAAAAAAATATTGAAACCTCCTGATTTATTGTTTAGAAAGCCAGCTAGTTCATGCATTATTAAAACGTTGTCAGACAATTCCCTCCCCTGAACATATGCAGATTGTTCAGGAGAGATCATTGTGGCAATTATGGGCTTGAGTCTCTCAGTATAGATTTTTGAAAAAATTTTGTTTAAAAATTTTGTTAGACTTATAGGCCTGAAATCAGAAAAGTGAGAGTTAACCTGTCTTTTTGGAATTAGAGTGATAAAAGCAGATGCAATAGCTCTAGGAATGGGAGTACCACTTAGAAAATCATTAACTGCATTCACAAGATCATGTACTATTATGTCCCAGCAATGAGAATAGAAAACACCTGAAAAGCCGTCTGGACCTGGAGCCGAGTTTTTGTCCATATTGAAGACAATCTTCTTAAGATCTGCTGCATCCACTGATTTGAGAAGAGTCGCGTTAACCTCCTCATCCACTGTAGGAGATATATTCTGCAAAAATTGCTCATACTCTGCATCTGATACACTTAAGTTATCATCAGTTAATAAATTGGAGAAGAAATTGACTGCCTCTTGACCAATATCATCTGGTGTGGTAATCCAGTCACCGTTAGCATTTCTAATAGACGAAATGTTTTGCCTAGCATGTTTCGCTTTTACTGATGCATGAAAAAATTTTGTATTAGAATCACCATGTTTTAACCACTTAACCCTGGATTTTTGTTTCCAAAAAATTTCTTCCCGAATCAGCTCTTGAGCCATTACAGCTTGAGCATGATGAAGATCAATTCTACTTTGATCTGTATTTAGAGTCTGATGTAAAATTTCTTTTTCAAGAACTTTTGCTTCAGCCTCCTTAACATTATCCTGTATATTGCCAAAGACCTGTTTATTCCATTCCTTCAATTTAAGTTTCAACTTTCTTAGTTTAATAGAAAAATTAAGCATGCCAAATGTACCAGTCGGTTCGGACCAGCTATCATTAACTATACCTAAAAAAGAATCGTGAGTTATCCAGCAATGTTGAAACTTAAAAGATTTAGCTCCCTGTCCTGTAGCATGATCATTCAAATTTACTAACAAAGGAGCATGATCTGAAGGCCATCTAGATTTAACTCTTATTTTGCTATTTGGAAATAAGGTCATAAAAGAGTCTGTACCAATACCCCTATCTAATCTCTCCCATACAGTACCTCTATTACGCACCCCAGCCCATGTAAAGTGATTCCCTGCTGTTGGAAGTTCTATCAAATTATTATCTTCGATGAACTCATTAAAATCTAGCATTCCTTTTAAATCTGGGGTGGCCTGACCTAGATAGTCTGATGTTTCTCTCAAAGCATTAAAATCCCCAATCATTATCAGTGGAAGCGTACAAAAAGAACTAAGATTTTGCCAAAGAGATTCTCTATCTTGAGCCGTGTGTCTACCATATATAAATGCAGCATGCCATGATATGTTAAAATTATTATGATGCAGATCAGTCAAGACAAATTGATCATGAACTAAATGGATGTTAACCTTAAAATCATCACACCAGAGAATCCAAATTTTATTTCGAGGGTCACAGAAGAAATTATTATAGCCTAACTTGAAACCAACAGAAGCAATTTGATCAGAAGATAAGAAAGGTTCTAAAATTACAAAGAGCCCAATTTTATGCTTTCTTTTTATGTTCAGAACCCTATCCTGAGCCCGTTTTTTCCTAATGCCTCTAACGTTCCATACACATATATTGAAATCTATCATCATTTATCCTTGGCATCAGTTTCACTTTGAGACCTAGTTAGAACATTCTTTTTTAAACCAGAGTAATCCTTGTTCCTACCCCTTGTTTGTTTTGCTTTTTTCTGAGTTTCAGTACCTATAGTAGCAGAATCATTAAGCAACAGATTAAACCTAGCCTGACTAGCAATAATAGGTTCCAGAATTATGTCTCCATGTCTATTATTATCTGATTTTTCCTGAGACCATTCTAGCTTATCATCTTGCCTATGTTTTGCTATCAGCTCAATATCATCTAAGGATCTAATTAGAGAATCCTCACCTGCACTTACCTGTTTTCCTGAAGCTGTAGCTGATGCGTTCATGGGAACCTCCTTTTGTGACGTTTGCCCCAAAGGTTTTTCCAGTCCTTCATTCAATGAAACTTCTTCCGTTTCTACCTGGTCATCCATTGCTTCCTTGTTCTTTCGTTTTGTTTCCGGTTGTGGTGTATCTTTCTTCAGCATTTCAACTTGTGAGTCATTCTTGTTATTAGGAGCTGTTTCACTGATCATATCATCTCTGTTCTCACCTGCAAGACACTCAGCAGGAGTATTAGAAGTATCTAGCCCACCAGGGATTTCTCCACTGATGTGCTTTGAAACAGGATTATTTATTTCATCATAAACTATGTCAATATCCTCTTCATCATCAGATATTTGTTGGATTTCTGTACCCTCTACATTTTCAGTTAGTATAGAAAAACTATTTTGACACAGTTGATCTCTTAAGGTTCCTTTTTTCTCAGCAATTAAAGTAGTGGATATCACCTGATGAGATGTGTTATTCCTTTTTATAACACTATCTTTTTGCATATTACCTGTCTGAGATGTAGGGTGTGTGGGATCTGCTGCATTAACTGATGACTTGCCTGGCACCTTTTCCTTCCAGGCTTTAGTTGGATCAAATCTATCTGCAAAATAACCTGTCTTTTCCAAGGAGGTGTCCTCAAGAATCTTATTAGTATTACCAGAAACCTTATCAGAAGGAATATTAACTTTTTCCTTATTTGAAAGACCAGAAGAAGATGCTTTAGTATTTAGCTGAGTCTTATTATCATCTGAGCTCATCGGTCTCCAAGCACTTTTGTTCTGCCTAATTACTGGTCCAATTTTACAATCAGACTCCATGTGACCCAATTTAGAGCATTTTAGACAGTAAGCTGGTATACCTTCATATTCTATGAATTGCCAAAAACCTTTTGATCTGTAACTAATCCATATTTTATCAGTTAAAGGTTTAGTTACATCAATCTCCACACATACTTTAGCAACATGAGGCCTAGATCTAGACAGAGTGCCTTTATCAACTTTTACAGGTTGACCTATCAGATTCCCTAGATTTAACATTGCATATTCATCAAAAAATTGTTGAGGGAGTCCGTACATACATACCCAAACCGGCACTATAGGGGAGTCAGCGTCTGGATCGAAATCAGGAGACCATTTGGTTATTCTGATCGAGTATTGCCCAAAATCCCAGACTTTATGCATCCAGCACCTGTAATAATCATCCGAAAGATCAAAATGAATTAGAACCTGCTTGTTATCCAGAAGAAAAATATCTGTTTGCCCTTTAAAACCAGCAGTTTGAAAATCACGCCTCAGTTGTTCCAATCTAGGGCGAGCCCTAGAAAACTTCCCAATTAACGTGAATCTAAGCGGCGCCTCCAATAAATCGCACTCCTCTTCGGAGAAATGGATCCCCGGAAAACCCAGATGATCCGATCTGGGTTTTGGATTGAAGGGACCTCGTTTCTCTGAACGAAGAGGGTTTGATGTATTGGGTTTATTGCTAGTAACTAAAACTTGTGCATAAGAAAAAGGAGGAGGATGAGGCTGTGGGGATGGCTCCGCCATCGCGGCGGTGCCGACAGTGGCCGGGAAGATTAAACCCTAGACGAAGCTGAAGAGAGAAAAATGAGAGCGAACAGGATAATGTGTGCGAATAGGATCAAATCAAGTAATAATTGCTGTAAAATGGAAGTTCAAAATTTCTTGAAATTTAATATTTCATTAATATGATACCAAAGTTCAGATTGAATTACTGGGTCCATGTTTGGATTCTCATTTAATTTGGAATAGTTAACTTTTTGGACTCAAATTGATCAAACTTCGACTATTTTATATGATTTATTATATATGTAAGACTATTGTCATGTAATATATTGTTGAATTTATTATAGTATATATTTTCGTATTTAAAAAAAAAATTATGCACATAAAAAAGATATTATTAATTAAACATTGATTCAATTGACTCCAAAATTCAAATTATGCCACTTTTATTTAAATAGAGGGAATATAAGATTTTAGATTGTTTCACTTAGTACTAATTTATTATAAAATAGAAGCTAAATATCTCTTAAGTTTAACACTCCCTCCTAATTTATTTTTCAAGTCTATTTCAATCAAACTTACCAATAACTCTGACTACAATATTCATTTGACATTTAAATAATAAATCAATAATATCATCATATTATATATTTTCTTGTGAAATTAACCATGTATTCTGTGGATATCCAATTTCCATGCATCATTATAGTAATATAATTTAAAGAGCCCGTCTCTTGAAAAACGGTCTTCCTATAAGTTTTGGAAAGATTAAAATTTAAATTGAAATTTAGAAGAAATCAAGATAAATTTTTTGGGTTGGTCATAAACTAATGAGTGCGTCTCTTGAAAGACGGTCTTTCCATAAGTCATGGAAAGACCAAGGTTTAAAGTGTAAATGTAAAGAAATCAAAATAAAATTTTCGGATTGCATGAATCAGGTTATAAATTTTATAACTACTACATGTTACATAATAAAAGTTTAATATTGCAACTAAGACCTTTTACCTTTTATAATTCTAATTAAACCCCGTCTTTCCATAAGCTTATGGAAAGATGGTCTTTCCCAAGACTTTGCCTTTACCATGATATATTATGACCTAATTTATAAGTATATAAGATTTATGTTAATATTTTTTTTAACTCTTTAAAGTTCATTAATTCTTCAACTAACAATTATTAGTTAAAAATGATTTAAGTATACATTATGATAAATTTAGTTAGATCTTATCTAGTAGATAATCTAACTAAAATATATTTGTAAAAATTAAAAATTATTATGATTTACGTTTTAAAAAATTAAACTTAAAAATAAAATTAATGAAAAGAAAGGAAAGGAAGGAAACATATATTTTTATTTATTTTTGTGATGATGAATTTGAAACTTATTAATTATATTTAGCATTTTAAAATCCTGATTCAATCACTATGCAATTTTTTTTTTCTATCAATACCGTTTAAGCCCCTTTTAAATATTGGTCTGATTGTTATATTTCTAGCAACGCAAGTATTAGAAAGTAATTTTTTATGCAGTAATTTTTCGTACTTATGAAAATCTAATTATTAAGTATTATCTTATTATGTAAGCATTGCTCATTTAAATATTATCGTATTAAGAGTTCAAATTATTATTTTTTGCCTTCAGCCCCCTTACATATCACCCTGGTTCCGCCACTTGCTGCAAGACTACCAAGACAGAGATAAAAATTAAAACTTATTAATAATAAGGGAGACTTTGAATTTTCGATGTGCTTCTGTGCTTCATTATCAGGATTCTGTTTGTGCAGAGATTTCAATTGCGAATTCTGCAATGTATCGCAGTTGTGTTGACCCTGCGCTCGAATTCCTTGAAGAGTTACTTAATGATCTACCCCAACTTCCTCCTGATTTGGCGAATCCTATACAGATCATGTATTTGGACTTGAAGTTCTTCAAAATGCTTTTCTGGGGGTTGACTTCTAATCAGGAAAGTTCTTCCGAGCATTATTCCCAACCACTGTCACTCTTGAGTACTATGATGCATGAGTTTGAGCAAACTGCAAATGAGCTGTCCATGTCTGGAAAAGAGGTCCGAGAATGGAAGCCATTGAATTATCTGAAGGACAAGATTCTCCACTACAAGGAGAAAGCTAAAGATATTTTGCATATCCAATTCAAGGAATCATTTCTTGAATGTGCAAATGACCATTTCGATGGGTCGTCTCCGGGGGATACTGCCTGTTTGGTTGATTTGATCTTAGACAATCTTCGGGCTCTTGGATCCAGCACAAATCAGATTGCTCCTCTGAAACAGCAATTATCCTTCGTTGAAAGGAAACTCCAAGTGTTTGGAAATTTTGCTTCTATTATTAGTGAAGATTCGCCGAATGCTAATGGATGCATATCTCACATTCAAATCTGGGCCAGTCACATCTCGTGTCTGGCATGTTTCTATTGGATTGCTGAAATGGATGAGAGTCTGGCATCTGTTACTGGAAATTTGCTTTCTGATTTGATGCGGAAGTATATGGCTTACACTCCGGAGGTCATAACGTTGTACCTTGATGTGCTAAAGGGTTTGAGATATCATGATCGTCTAACTGCTTCAATTCCTCAACTCATTGTCTGGTATGTTGACTTTCTTCTTGAATATTTGGTTGTACATGCAAGAAATGATATTGAAATCCTTCGCCAAGGGTTGATTTTCTTGTTGTCATTTGTTGCGGATCCACTAAAAGAGGATTCAGAGGAACGAAAATTGATGCTAGCAGAAGTTTTTGTCATGATCAGTGAAGTGCCGTCCGTCATTTGTTTTCCTAAGACCTACTTGCCTGATTTCTTGCATAAGATTGATAGAGTCATGGTACAAGGAAGAGAGTTGTATGTTGTTGCACCCGATTTGTTGCAATTTAGTTTTCCCAAGACTAATGTGCTAGGATATCTTGACTCCTTCTTAGTGAACTTGAAGAAAATGTTGACAGGAAGGGTGGATTTCATCCCTTTAGTAAAGCAACATGTTGAAATAGTATTACAACAGCTGGTGTTTATAAGGCCATATCTTCTAAAGAACATGGATCAAGAAAATCACAGGTACAAGAATCCCAAAGATCTTTGGATTCAAATCATGGTGTATTGTGCTGCATATGTCATAGAGTTGTGCCCAACAACAAGTATATCTATGTGGCGTGGTATCATATCTCTTCCGGGTGTTGTCGAAGACATAAATTCTGCTAAGTCTGAGGTTGAAACGATTGGAGATGGCCAGATTTATTGCAACAAAAGGGTCACTGATGTGGAGGTGGGCAATTCTAGTAAGGCGTTGCGATCCCAAGCTACAACTTCAAAGAATGAAGGGACTTTTATAGGCTTCCAACAGTATGTGACAGAGATACGAGATCACCTTGTAAGGGGGCGAGAAAGTTTGACACTCATTTTCATTTCAGGAATGCCAGGGCAAGGAAAGACGACTTTGGCAAAAAGAATGTACAATGATCTTTCAGTTCATTATCATTTTCATAAAAAAGTGTGGTGTTATGTGTCCAAGGAATGTAAAACGAGAGAACTATTGATGAGCATTGCAGGTGATGTTGGCTGCAATACTAATGCCCACCTAAAGTTTGAGATTCAAGATCTAGTTCAGCAGATATGGAGAAGTTTGAAGGGAAAGAGGTACCTTGTTGTCTTAGATGATGTTTGGGATGTTGAGGTGTGGCATCAAGTGGGACGCTCCTTTCCTTGTGACAATAACGGGAGCCGGATTCTATTTACTAGCCGAAATCATGATCTGGCCTTGCAAACTGACCCGAACTCAATTTCTCATTCTCTTCGACCATTTTCTAATGAGGAAAGTTGGGAATTGATGAAAGCGAATCTTTCACATTGCGATGATCTTCCTGAACCTATTTTAGAGATTGGAGAACGAATTGCAGCTTACTGTAAAGGCTTGCCTCTGTCTGTCGCTCTTATTGCATCTCACCTTCAGCGGATAGCACAAGAAGTTGATTTATGGGAGCAAGTAGCAGAAAATCTGAAATTACATCTTGCTAGTGAAGGGTGCATGAATGTAATAGAACTGAGTTATAAGTACTTGTCAAATCATTTGAAGCCATGTTTCCTCTATTTCGGAGCTTTTCCATGGGGAGAAGATATTGAAGCTAAAAAATTGAAACTCCTATGGATTGCCGAAGGATTCGTGGAGCAGAATCGGATGGAGTTGGCAAACAAGTACTTGGATAGTCTCGTTGCTCAAAATTTAGTTGTTGTAACTAAAAAGAGTTCAACTGGAGGGATAAAATGGTGTAGAGTCCATCATGATCTATTGTATGACTTGTGCTTAGAAAAAGTTGCTGAAGATGATTTCTTACGTTTAGCAGACCCGAGCATGTTTTCCAATCCCAAAAGGTACGATTTCCCCCATCGTCTTTCCATTAATGAAGATGGTCATTTCACCCTGTCAAAATCTGCTAGCCCCAGAAGAGAATTACCAGCAAGTCAGATTCATACTCTATTAGTTAATTGTTGTCCAGTAGGGAATGAATCCTTGCCCAACATTCTGAGCAACTTTAGAGTTCTTACAGTGTTGAATTTGGAAGGATTTCATCTATCCATGTTCCCTAGAGTCATATTACTCAATATTCATTTGAGATACTTGGCATTAGTTGGTGACATCAAAGATATTCCTGCATCAGTAGTTGATATGTGGAACTTGAGAACCCTCATTGTGAAAGGTGTATCTGTTGTCCGTATACCAGATATCTTGTGGGGTGAGATGGAAAGTTTAGAATATGTTCATATTGATAGCTTTGGTCTCGACCTGAAATGTTTACGGGCAAATAAGTCTAAGATGTCTATGGCGACAACTGGAAATATTGAGGTACTTAAAGGAATAACTCTCAAGTATGATGCTAGGACGGAGGAGTTTTTAGGGAGGTTACTAAGGCTCAGAAAGTTGAAATGCTATTGTGACCATGAAGAGGTGATCCATCCTATGTGGTTTTCGATGTTTGGAGTTTTGGTGAAATTGGAGTCCTTGCATTTGCATTTTGCCTGGGGTTTGGGTGATTTGTATGTCGATGAACAATTGCCAACGCTGATGTTTCCTAGCAATCTGAAGAAATTGACTCTACATGGCATTCGGTTGCCTTGGAGTGTAATGTCAACAGTTGGGAAGCTGTCGAATTTAAAGGTTCTCAAATTGCATTTTGGGGCATGCGCGGGGACTACCTGGCATTTGGGAAATGAAGAGTTCTTAAAGCTCACATATCTGCACTTATACTGGATTGGGGTTGAAAGAATGGACGATTCTGGCTGTGACTATCCATTTCCATGTCTTGAGAAACTTCTTCTGAGATCTTGTTTTATACGGAGATTCCTTCTAGCTTTGGAGACATCTGTTCCTTGGAAACCATTGATGTCTTTAATTGTCCACTAGTCTCAGACTCAATAAGGCGAATCGTGGAACAACAACGAGACTTTGGAAACGACCACCTTCAAGTATTGGGCTTAGATGTATGAGGGTGATACTGAGGACAGCGAAAAGGAAACGATTGTTGAGTAGCAGCTGCAGTAAGTTGTCACTAATTTATAATCCATTTCTTGTCAGCACTTGATTGCAAATGCCTTTTTTCTCATCTTTCAGGTCTGAAATAATTCAATTTAATGACTCTATAACATGTAATGCACCAAATTTATACTGATCTATTTCTTATTTTATCAAGGAAGAACAAATAAAACTCGCTTTTTAGATGATTTTAGTCGGACCTACTACTCTAAAAGTTCTCAAGGATGGTCGAAATTGACTTGCTCTCGTTTGAAATGCTTGGATTTGAGTTGGATTCTTATCTAGCATGACATTGAGCGATTTGTGCTACTTTCAGGAGGGATCTAAAACTGTGCATATAATGAAATTGGTTGAGGAGAAGCTCGTGTGGTCGTTGAATAGTTAAAAGAGATGTAAGCTGCTTTCGCGGCATTGTTGATTTGTATTTCTTTTAGGATCTGCATAGCTAATCAGTGTTTCTCAGGGCTCGGAAATATTTTCTTCAACACCGCAACTGCTATGATGAGTTTGAATGGGTGAAAGTTCAATATATGTCAAAAAGAAGCTGTTGGATGCTGATCAGATTGATTATGAAAAGTGAGTAAGTTAGTTTGAAAAACCAATAAGAGGGAACTTTAGTTAAATACTACAATGTACTACCTCCGTCCCAGTAGTTTTGGCCTATTTTTTGGTCAACTTTCTCAGACCATGTTTGACCATAAATTTCAATTAGTATATAGACTCTAATATCATCATGTGAGATATTGTTAAACTCTCATGTCAACGTAGTTTCTAAATGTTAAATTTTAATGTACCATTAATATCCGTAGTTATAGTTATTGATGGTCAAACATGGTCTGAGAAAGTTGACCAAAAAATAGGCTAATAATCCTGGGACGGAGGTAGTATACAAATATAATCCTACCAACTTGAGTAAGTACCAATATAATCCTCAGACATTTTTTACTACAAAAACAACCCTAACTACTTAATGAAAGTGCTCATTTAACCCCAGAGTATATTCCGACATTGACTTACCGTTTCTGCCCATTGACCGACCAGAAATGACCAAAATGCTTTTGGGCCAAAGATGAAAATTTCCCCCATTTACCCTCTTTCTTCTTCTTCGTAAAACCCCTCTTACCTCGGTCACCGTTCACCACCACCAATCCACCACCGACCACCACAAACATCACCCCCTGCCACCAGAGCCCATGACCACCACCTCCCGGGCACCATAACAACCACCACATCCGACCACCATCAATGCTAGCCACCACCTCCCGACCACCAAGAGCACCACCCCCGACCACCACAAGCACCACCTTGGGCCACCACAACCCAGAACCACCACCTCCCATCGCCACGAACCACCACGGCCCAGTTACCCACACTTCTACGCAACCCACCACCACCGCCCACCTCTCCCATCAATCACAAACCACCATTACCAAGCCACCTCAACTTCCTCGCCACAAACCAGCACTGCCCAGCCACCATGACCCACCACCCCACTTCCCCTCGACCTACCACCACCTCTAGTTGTCCCGCCACAAACCACCACCTCTAGCTGTCCCGCCACAAACCACCACCACCTAGCCACGCCGAAGAACCAAAACCTAAACCCACAACAACAAAAACTGCCCGCCCACTAGCCACCAGTCACCAGTCACCACTGACAGAATATTCTCCTACGTCATCCCCACCATTCCGGAGCTCCAAATATAACCACCGTGACCCACTCGAAACCCTACCTTAACCCGCTCAAAACCCACTTTGACCCATTCCTAAGCTCCAAATCGTGACCACCGTAACCTGTCAAAACACTACCTTCGGAGAGAAGAAGACCACAGTGACTCGTGCCACCGTTGCTCCTAATGAACAGGCTGTGAAACATCGCCACCACCTATCCCTGCCCCCGCCTTTCTCGTAGAAGTGGAAAAAAGAAGAATGGAAGAATAGGCGTGGGATGAAAAGAAGAGAAGAAAGATGAAGGAAATTTGAGTTTTAGGGGTATAAATGTAATTTCAGAGAAATAATTTTTTTATTGAATTCTGACCTTAATATGCCGTAATGGGTACGTTTGTACTTACACTTACTATCTAGGGTTATATTGACACTTTCAATTATCAAGAGGTTATGTTGACTCTTATGTAAATTAGGTAGGATTATAAAAGCATTTTTCTCAATTTTTTAATACATTTCGAAGTGATAAAAAAATAAACGAATATTTGATTTAAGAGATTTTTGGTATACTCTAGTAGTGTTTATCTTTTCCATACTCTGAACATGATCAATTTGGTGATGATGATGGTTCTCATCTAAATCATCTTTTGTTTATAAATTTTCTTTTCAACTTATAGTTTATGCTTTTTTAAGCCCATGACATCTCATTATTGGGAATTGTATGTTACTAATATTACCCGAATGAAGCACCTATAAACAATAAATCTGACAAAACATAACAATGAAAACTCAATAAAATCCATTCAAAACTCAATCGAAAATACATAAACATCAACATCAAACAAAATTATTGCATATATATTTAAACATCAACAACAAAACACACAACCATCATGGTAAAAATATTCAATCCTTCTGAACCATCACAAACACTATGAAAATCATTAATATCAAACAAGTCCCTAATTCTTCACTTGACTTTCCTCATTCTTTGAATTTGACTCAATTTTCGTCGCTCATCCATCTACACAAATTTGACGTAACCCTATAAGGTGAAACATCGTCATTATTAGCTGCTTATTCACTATACCAACTAAACATGAAAATAAGTATCAACATAAAAATCGAAAATATTAAACACATTTAATGGATATCCAAGGGCCATTTTTTTAAAATAGTGACTTGGGTTATTAGCTTAATGACCGTGATATTTAAAGATGAAGGGTGGATCAATACCTAAAATATCATTGGGGCTTCTTTGTTCGAGCGTATCATCGCTACAAAAATATTTACATTATCAAACTGGAGTCCAGCGAAACAATGCTCCAGAAATAGGTCGGATAAAAATTGGTCAAAACAGTAAAAGGGATGAAACAAATGAAGGTGGATTATGGAATCTGACATACCCGTATTTTTCAGAAGTTGTACTGCATATTGGAATAGTTGAATCCATATTTTGAACGTGAACATCCCTCATGCTATTGCAAATAAAGTGTTACGCAAATAGAGTGTTTATAAAATGGGTAAAAAACGAGTCTAGTAAAAAAAGGTTTAGTTGAAACTCGAAGGTAAAAAATTACCCAATCTGCAGGTTAAAATAGGTAAATCGGAGGGTTTAGATCTATATATTGATTCATATGAGTTTATATACCAATCCATTTGGGTAAATCTGCAAATTTCAACTCATATATCGACCCATCCTCCCTCCGTCCCAGAGTATTTGATCTATTTTTTGGTTAACTTTCTCAGACCATGTTTGACCATAAATTTCAATTAGTATATAGACTCTAATATCATCATGTGAGATATTGTTAGACTCATATGTCTACGTAGTTTCTAAATATCAAATTTTAATGTACAATTAATATCCGTAATGAAAGTTATTGATGGTCAAACATGGTCTGAGAAAGTTGACAAAAAAATAGGCCAAATACTCTGGGACGGAGGGAGTATGCGATTAAAAGTTGATGAAGAATATTGTTCAAAAAAGCAAGAGTGCAAGTTCAATCGAGGGAGTGGGAGACATTTCACATATATAATCATAACTAATGAAACCATGTTACTCCTATGCAAATATGCAAGATTATGAGACATCTCACATTAAACCATGCTTAAATATTTTAAAATTTAATTGCTCCCGCAAATAAAGAATCCTGATATACTGGGTTTGCTACCAAAATGAGTTTCAAAATTTTCAAATCAAAAAAAATAAATCCACTGCACTTAGATTAAAATTCAAAGAATCTCCATACATCTCTCAAATTAGAAAAGAATATTCGTTGCATCACAGAATCCAAAACAAAACTCAACCAAAATGTGGCATTTCTATAACTTTACAGTACTAAAAAACCCATATTCACGAGTCCTTCATGACTGTAAACAGTACAGTCTACACTCCATATTTGAATTTATGAGACAATTCCCTGGAAACCATGCTACAGAACAGTGTCAAAAACAGAGTCCAAATCGATTTTCAAGGCAAATTTAACAAAGGAGATTACCAATTCAATCCACTGAAATTTCAGATTACTTACAAGAACGAATCCTAATCCTCCTCCTCCAAACATAAAACTCAAACTACCGAAACCAAAAACTGACAAAATATATAAAAGAAAGACTTTCCCAGGAGCCTGTAAAAATGTACATGATGTGAGCTATTCTTCTTCTTCTTCATGCGTGACTCTGATCTTTTTGGCTGTTTCTGGAGTTGACGAGTAATTTCCGTGATTGTTTTCGCCATTGGAGACCAAAAACAAGCATGGAAATAACGGAGTAAAATGGCGGAATTGATTCAAGAAAAGTACGGAAATGTGATGGGGTTTTACTCTGTTTCCTCAGTTATGCAGTGGGTTGGGGCCGGAGGGGACGAGCCGCTTCTCCACGCCGTAGCGCGGGTCGATCTCTGTTTCCGACGAGGGCGGCGGCGGCGCCGCCAGAGCAGGGAACGGCGGGCAGAAGTGGCGGATTCTCTGCACCTGAAAGCACATCGCCGTTGGATTCTCCCGGTTGCTATTCCAAGAACCCGCCACCGCCGGCGGCACAAACTGCGGCCCGTTGGCGGCCGCCGGGAGCAACAACAGCATGAAGACCATCAAGAAAACAGAACCCAGAACGGAATGCGAAAGCTGGGGCAGCCGGGCGGCGGCGGCCATGATCACGGCGGCGGAATGTGAACGAAGTTTTGAAGCGATTTTGGGACCCTTTTTTTTTGGAGGTTTGATTATATGAAGGGAGGAATTAATGAGGAGGAGTAAATGAAATCACGAATTCGAGTGTTTGCATTGAATTGAATGGAATGGAATGCTGTTGAGGTTATGGTTATTTATAGCCATGCCCCAGGTGGCATTTTTCAATTTGATTTTGTTTGAAGTGGGGAGATTTTTTTTTTAATTGAAACCACCATTGGTGGGGGATATTTATTAGGCTTCCCAAACCATAATTATCTGATTTCCTCAAAGTGAAACGATTTGTTAGATTACAGAATAAGTAGAAAACCTAATCCGT
>JAULKK010150326.1:0-16710 GCA_032355705.1 Rubia peregrina | reverse complement strand
AAGAACAATGTCTTTAGGAATGGAAGTGAAATTAATTTTCAGCAAATTATCAAAACCAATCTCTCCAACATCTTTAACCTGGTTTATAGTGAACAACGAAGACAACTTTTCAATTTTCCAAGGGCTGCACTTAGTAGTGTAGCCTTTCTCAGCACTGAACAAGAAAAAATAAGAAGCCTCACATACAGAACTTAAAACATCAATAAGTGAAAGTAAAACATCAAGTCACATTAAGAAAATGAACATGAAACATCACATGCATAACTTATAACATCAATCAATGAAACTAAAACACCAAAAAACTGAAAAGCAAATACAATGTCAGAGTAATAACAGGACAACTGGGTTACATGTTTGACACATGAAATACTCCATATTTAGCAAATCCGCAAATTCAAATAATAAAATAATGAAGGCAAGATCTAATCCAATGACTAAAAAATTTCATATGAACAATTCGAGTTCATGACAACATGTTAGCTTCACACAAAAAACGCCAAGAACACTATCCACACTAAATAACATCATAACTATGGGAATTCAGTTAATCTCATAAGAAAGATCCATTTTAATTTGAATATGCATCACAACATTCATCAACGCAACTCTAAAATGAAAATAAAACGTCAAGTCACATGAGAAAAAATCAACACCACCTAAACTTAATAAACACCAAAGACATAATTTAAAATAACAACAAACCTTGCATCATCATCAGAGACAGCCGCATTCCTTTCCCGTTTTCCTTTCACTGTCATCTTGGTAAACCTTCTAACAGGCTTCTTCTCCACCACCACCTCAGGTTCTGTTTCAGAATCAGAATCGCTAGAAGCTTGTTCAGCATGAGGTTTACCAACCTCCTCCCCACTTTCAGAATTTGATTCCCCAGACTGAGATTTCCCATCATCATCAGCATCTCTATCTTCTGATGCTTCACTCCTAGACTTATCTTGCACAATTTGGGTGTCAGGAACATTACTGAACACCTCATCATTTACAAAAATTAAAAATCATGTAAAAATGGTAAAACATCAATAATTATATCTAAAAACCATAGATAATAAAACTTTTTTTAAAAAAAACAAATCCTACCAGACGAAATGCATCATGCACAACAATTTTCCCAGTAACTTGTTTGACACTAACATCATATTTCAAATTTTGTTTCTCCCCAACTTTCTTTTCACCACCATCAACTAAAAAAAATCAAACCAGATAATTAGATCTTGGCATCATGAAAAAAAAAGATAGAAATCTTAAATAATCAACCATATAGTATGAAACATCATATTATAATGTTAAAAAAATCACATCAGAAAGTTAAGACAGTACCTTTCCCACTGACACCCTTAGCAACAACCTTAGCTTTCTTCAATCTTCCGCTTCATCCTCCTCTCAGCACTACCACCTTCAACTCCAATGACATCATCCTTTTTTGAAACACCAACAACTGAAGAAAAAAAACAAAAGATCAAATCAAATTCCATAAGGAAAGGAAATAAAACATTGAAAGGTTAAAAAATTGAATACAAATAATTTAATTTCAATACCTTTGCCACTAACACCCACAGTAGCAACCTTCGACTTCTTCACAGCCATAATTTTGCGCAACATCCTCCTTTGAGACAAAATCTCAGAATCAGCAACTTGATGAGAAGGAACAGAACATGATTCAGGCAGGTTCGTCTCCACATTGCGACTATCAGATCCTTCTGAAGTTTCATCTTCATCGACCAAATGAAACTGTCGATTGGCTTTCTCCTTTTGTCTCCTCTTGGAGGACAAGAGCCCTGAAACATACCAACAACATTAATAAAATATATGGAACATTAATATACGACATTAAAAAAAGGACAAGACGAACTCTCGGGATTAGCAGCTTCATCTGCAACAACACCATCCGGTCCAGCTTTATCAGTAGGACCAGAAACCGATTCAGTCAGCACAGTCTCCAAATTACAAGCACCAGCTTCTTCTGAAGTTTCTTCTTCACCGACCAAATCAAGCTTCCTCTTAGCTTTTTCCTTCTGTCTCCTCTTCGCAGAGGAGAGTCCTGAAATAGAATAACAGCATTAATAAAAAAACATGAACCATTAATATGCATCATTCACAGAAGTAAAAAACAAGAGAAAGACCTGATATCAAATCAACATTAGGATCACTCCTAAGACGCTGAGATTGTCTCATAGCACCACCACCAACGACAGTTGCATCTGAAACATCAAATGTAATGACATAAGCATAAAAAAATATATAATGCAACACAAAAAGTACTTCAGCAAAAGGATAACAAGATCAAAGAAAACAGCCCCTTATCAACACACATGAAAACATCAATTTAAAATAATAAAACATCAATAAGAGAAGCACATTCTGCCCAAGCAAAAAACTCACGAAAACTTAAAATTTAAAACCAATAACATCAAACTGAAACTATATATATATATATGAGCATTTAAAATCTCAGCCCAAGTCACAAACTACATCACATTCATAGTTTCATAAGTGAACCTAAATAAACACACATACACAAAATATATAAAAAAAAGTCTACATCATAACCTAAACTTAGAAGCATATCAAATTGAAAAGTATAAATCAAAACCTGAAATTAAAACATCATTCAGTAAAACAAAATCTTCATATCCTGAACTTAAAACATCATTCTGTAACATTTAAACTGCATAACCTAAACTTTAAAAGTAAACCAAAATGAAAAGTATACATCATAAGCTAAGCTTAAAACATCTTATAGAAAACTTAAAACATCAACATATCAGTTCTATCAGAAAATCAAAAATCAAATACATGAAACGATCGAAAACGAAACCTAAAGCACATAAGTAAAAGACACAGTACATGAAAAATCACACTACAGAGGAACAGTAGATGATTGATCAACATGGAAAAAGTGTAAGTGAAACATCAAGGAAAAATTATAAAACATCATGGAATATATTTAAAAACCTTTTAAAAATGAACAGTAACAATTTGCAATTAAATATGGAAATGCAATGAAAAAAATCCCGCCAAAATAGAGAAACAGAAAAAACCTTGAGACGATGCTCGTTTCTTTGGATTTTTTTTCACAGGAGAAGGACTTCGATCGGAAGGATCTTCGTAGTTCTTCGCAATGTCGAGAAGAACATCATTCAAAGATTCACCAAGCTCTGTTTCCTTTGACATCTTCAAAACAACAATAAATACACAAATATTAACACACAGCCTAAAGAAACCCTAAAACATCAAACACATAAACCAAAGTAATGTAAAATCTGAACAACAAGAGTCAAATAACAGCACAACAAAGTAATAAAACACAAAAGCACTAACAACTACTCAACGAAAACAAATAAACAGAGCAATCCCAAAATATGAATACAGTTAAGAACAGAAACCCTAGAATCTTCAAATCGGACACAGTAAACTACGCGATCGAACGCAAAACACAAAATAATCGAAAAAAACACTCAACGAACCTACATAAAGCATAGAACATCACATGCATCCAAAAATTTGGGGGAAAATCGAAAAAACACAAAAGACAAACAAAAAACCCTAGCGAGTACATTACCTTGGCTTATAAAACACAATCAAGACTCCTCCAGTCGTAGATCGTCGAAAACCGAACGATAAACAACAAAAATCGCCGGAAAAAGAGCACGGCTTCAATCCGACCAATGCGCTTTCAAATGCAAAGAAAAGTTGAAACTAAAACCGATTAAATACAAGAAATCTAGCGGTTGAAATATTAGTGTGCGGTTGGATTTTGTGAGAGAAAACAGTTGGAAGATTTGGGTCTCACTGAAGAATGCAGAATCGAAAATGACAAGAAGTTTGGTGAAGATGACCTGAAACTTTTATATATATACTAGGACTAAACTGCAAATTATAACAATTACACACTCAATCCCTGAACTTTTAAAACTTAAATATGAAACCCCATATTAAAATCTTTACAATTTGATCCCCGGTCTCACTGTAGGACGGTCTTATACAAGCCTTTGTCTAAAAAATAATCATTGAAGACCGTGAAAAAATAAACACGCCAATAATCTTGGGATGGGGGAGTATCTTTCTGCAGCTTGGTGAGAAGTTTCTGATGGATTGTTTTAATTGTATTTGGAATTTCTATTACATGTTAAAATAGGGGGAGGTTTGAATTTTGCATAGAGGGACGGGGTTATCTAGTCTTTGAGCAAAAGCAATAATTTTACATAATATGTCGTTTCAGTAACACTATTTATATTTCGATAAAATATATTCCATATATATAATTTTTGTGAATGTGCCGTTTGAACTCTCAATTTTATAAAATGTCACCCGACTCTTAGGTGAGTTTGATGGAAGGCTGCCTATCAATAAAGTGTTGAAAATTAAACCTAATTTTGGGTTAGCCCAAATAACATTTTAGTAGCTCATTATCTAGAATAACTCCAAATAGTTAAGTTTTAGTAGTGGGGAAGATTCTAAAGGAATTTCTAAAGATTCCTAGAATATGTAGATTATGATGGAGTTGTGAAGAATATTGTAGATAGCTAATTATAGCCATTAGATTAGAGTTGAGATGACAAGATCTTAGTCTTTGGTTGGGTGATGTCACTAGTATAAATATAGGTGATGTAGTAGAGTTTGTATCCAACCAAAAAAAATGATTCCGTTCTCCTTATACATATAGTCTCTTCCTCTAAACCCTCCTAAAATCACTCAAAGTTTCATTCTGACAAGGTGGTATTAGAGCTTCCTTTTAACAAAGGTTCTGTTTGGTAGAGCTGTGATTATAAATAAAACTGGCTTATTTTGAAGCGTGGGAAACCAGCTTCTGCTTTTCCTCCAAAATAGTTTCTACTTTTAAAATAAGCTGATTTTAAGCACTTTACCATACACTAAAAAGTATTTTTTATAAGCAAAACAACTTATAAGCTCTGCCAAACAGAGCCAAAGTGGTATCAGAGCTTCAAGATCCTTTTACAATGACAAATAATGCTATTCCTTTCCAAGTTCCAATTCTCACCAAGAGAACTATGACAATTGAAGTCTAAGTATGATGATTCTCCTTGGAGTACATGATGCATGGGAGATAGTTGAGAATGACCACACCAAACCAGAGAATGAAGGTGACCTATCTCAAACTCAACTATATAGCTTGAGAGACTCATGAAAAAGAAACAATAAGGCTATGTGTTTAATCTATCCAGGTATAGATGATGACACTTTTGAGAATGTTTCCTGAGTAAAGACAGCCAAGGAAGCATGAGACAAGTTTTGAGCATCACACAAGGGAGCCGACCAACTTAAGAATGTACGTTTTCAAACTCTAAGAGGAGAGTTTAAGTTGTTGCATACGAAAAAGGTGAATTAGTCTCAAATTATTTTTCAAAAGTTTTGACGTTTCTAATAATTAAACTCAAAAGAAATGGTGAGAAGTAGATGTTAGAGCATCTCCAATGCTTGGAGCATCACACACAAAAGTAGGAGCCACTTGGCATTGTGATGTGGGTATTAGAGTATTAATGATTGAGATTAATGAAATTTTGATCTCCAATGTAGGCATCATAAATCAAGTTTCAGAGTGAGGTGTCACTATACTTTATTATTATTAACTATTAGAGTGTTATATTTATTTCCATTCCCTTTATCTTAAATTCATATTCAAACTGTAAAGCACCAAATTTTATTTTACATTTCATAACTATATAATTAGATAAGGTTTCTTGTTAGATCGACTCACAATCAAATATCGTTTACGGTTTTTGAAAAAATCAACGAACAATTAAATTTTGGGATAGTTTCACTAGGCCTTGTTTAGAAGAAAAGCTGATTTTTTTAATGATTGGTCGTATTCACTAGTTATAGGTGATGATAAGAGCATCTTTGCGACTTTTTTTGAAACAAAAAGGATATACATATCACTTACAAACAAAACCTACCACATATCAAACATAAGAACTGATATGATAGACTCAAAAAAATTAATTTGAAGACACATGTAAAGCATAAAATAGACATGTAATAGCAACATAAGATTATTTTAATCATAAAAGAAAATGATAAAGAATAGTCACGGTATTCAATGCCTTCTACAAAATTGGGAAAATAATCATAAACATTTAATTTATAAAATGATGCAATAAAAATAGGAAATATAAACTTACCAGCTAAATCTCTAGTTCGCTGGTGGGACTTTGAGTGACAAGAATAGCAGTGTTTATTCAAGTTGTCAGTTTTCAGATTATATTTTTGGTCCTCCTCATCAAAATCTTCTTCCTTCATGTTGTGGATAAATATTCCAGCTCAATTCTTTACATAAGAATCCAATCCTAATAAAGTCTCATAAAATACATGACCCCCGTCGTATAAAAAACAAGAACATCCCCCGTCACCACAAAGCTTCGTTTGACGAATGTCGGCCAACCATCGACAAATACACCTTCCAAACGTTATCGTATCAATCCTTCAACAATATTTGTTGTAGCAATATTCCCTCCACATTCCCTGTAAAGGCATAAGGAAATCTCTGCCATCAAATAAATTAATCATCACATTTTGACGCATTTGAGTTGAATATAATTTTAAAAAACAAATTATTGATAATACTATATCTCTTTTTAGAGGTAAAAGGAACAATAACAAATAAAATTCTAAAATAACTATAGCATAAGAGATTATATTAGGCAAATAAATCCCCTTGAACGATTCTTTATAACACAAATAACGATTCTTTGTTAAATTTGTTTTAAACATAGCTCCCCTGAGAGAAAAGATCTGAATTTGGTATTTAACCTTCGAAGTAAAAAATAAAAATCAACAAATTATCTTTTATGCTCTTTTCTCCACATAATAAAGATCAAAAGAATGATTTTAGAGTAGTCACCCTATTCTTGAGTAGAGGGTTTGGTAAATTGTTTCCACTAATGATATCAATGACACCTAAATTTAATTTGTCAAAAAAAAATGTGAAAGTTATAGTCATACCCCAAGTCACGAAGGGGAAAATTTGAATGATTGGTTGTTCAGGAAAGAGTAATGATAACTTACAGGAATTCTCCGACTAGTGTTTGATATGTATGGCTTCAAAATTGGGGGTGTTCTTTTTGAGCGAAGGATGCCCGCATTGTGGAATCAAACTTCCCCCCTTCTCATCTCCAAATTCACTTAAGTTAAATTTGAACCCAAATCAATGATGGTGTGAAATAAAATAGCTCTCCAACAAAATTCTCAAATTATAAACATATTTAATTTTTAGATTCAAATATAAAATCCTAAATTGATTGATCCATTCTAACCCAACGTAAACATTTATAATAGAACAAAAATAATAAGAGAATCAATTTTAATAATGACTAGTTAGACTACATTTAACGTTATAGGTGTAATATTTCCAAATGGGTTATCAAATTTGTATCGTGGAAAATTAATTTTTTAATAAGTTAAGTTATTATTTGGTGGGGCTTTACTGACACGTCAAACAACGTCTCAATGGGTAGCTCACATCATTAATGTGATCGGTGTGATATTTAAAAGTTCTCATTTTCTATTGCATGGAAATTAAATAAATAATATTTAACATTTTCTTTATTTATGCCTATTACGGTATAAAAATTATTGATAAATATTTCATATCTAGCTTCATTCTAACTATTAAACTGTACCCTCTATCTAACATTAAAAAAATACATTTTTTACATTTTAAAAAAAATTTAAGGCACTAAATATCCAATTATAAATGTAATTTAAACTTTGAGATTCGAATAAAATTTGAGAGTCAAAAGTAAAATTCGTCGATCGATTCAATACAAGGTATATTTATAGTGGAGAAAAGATAGTAGGAGAATTAATCATAATAATGACTAGTTGACCTAAACTCAACATTATAGATGGAGTATTCTTGATATGGTTATCAAATTTTAATTGGTGATAAATATTTTTAAAATTTAAAATTAAAGTAGTATTTAGTAGAGACCAACTTAGACCACTCTCAATGGGTAAATCACGTCAATATGATAATTATAATTTCTCATTTTCCGTTGCAAGGAAATTACATAAATAAAATTCAAGATTTCATTTTCTTACACCTATTGTGGGATGAAATTATTGATTCAACTTTTCATATCCAATTTCACTCTAATTATTAAATTTTACAATCTATCTAACAAAAAAATTATTTGATTTTTTTTTACCAAGTGCAATCCATTGAATATCCAATACTATATATATATATACTAATTTTTGAGTTCCAGTTCGTTTTCTCTCGTTATCCAAGTCAACATGTGAGTAGGGTTTAGAGGGTTCTCTCTTGCATTTTTGTACAATGCAAGTTTCTTCTACATGAAACCTATTCCAGATTATGATAGGAAAACTCCTCAACGATGGCGGATGTTTCTACCCTTGAACACTTTTCTGCAAATCTCTCACTCACAAAGGATGAAAACCTTCGCAAATCTGTGTCGCTCAATTTCGACGGATCCCAATCCGCCTGGCTTTGGTCGGCAAGGTTTCGTGATCTGTTCCAGCATCATTGGGGTATAAAAAAACCATGACGGAGAAGTTTTTATGTGACAACATAGTACTGTTTCAATTCTCTAAACCAATGGACAAAGCCTGGGTTTTAAACAGAGAGGCATGGCTTTTTGGCAGTTTTTATATGGTGTTACAAGAATCTTATGAAGGTATGGTGGCTTTTTGGTAGTTTATGATATGGTTGTTTTCATTCCATGTATAGTGTGTATCTATGCTTGCTATAAATGAAGGCCAGGTTGATCGGCAATGTAATCGGAACATAAGTGGTAGTGGAGAAGGACACAAATGGTTCGGCCCTGCATGCGCATAAACTGTGTAACCGATATAACAAATATCTTGAAAAGGATTCAAATTTTGGGGGTTCCTAAAAGTCAGACAATGTTGCCACTATAATACAAGAAGCTGGCACATTTTTTATCATATTATGGTCGACTAGGCATGGACAAAGAGATGCGAGCATAGAACCCTAGCACTGATTGCAGTTAGAGATATGGTGCATTACTAATCACTTTTGGGAGTAAACCCTAATCTTTCACCATTCATGGACACAATAAGGAGTCAGGGGAAGCCCCTAGATCTAAGTCAGAACGGAGATTACTATACTGACAAAAAAAAATCCCCGTAGCAGAGACAGGAGGATGATTATGGAGAAGAAGTTTGTGAGCTAAATGTTATATGAGGAAACATGGTGAGAAACTTGATCACTGATAAGGAGCAGGGAAATATGGACAGGAGAGAAACATAAGTAACTTCGAGACCTATGAACATTATCGTCGATGCTATTACCACAACAAAGTCAATATCACCGATTATGGAATTCCTAATGGTGCCACAATTGGGTTTTTTTGAAGTACTGAGCATCGATGGAAAATAAATCTTGAGAAGCCACCATCTCCAAAAATAAAATAAAATTGAAAAGCCAATCTGGAAGCTGAACCTAGAAGGAATACGGGACACACTTGGTGGAAATTTAATCATCTTGTATGCAAAGCCGGAGCACGATAGAATGGATGACAATACTGTACCAAAGATTCAAGAGCCTCCTTTTGACATCCTTGAGGAAAGGCAATCGGTGGAAGAATAATTTGAAGGCTACAAGGCATCACTAGAGGAGCACCTCACCATGATCGAGAACAGAGTTTATTTACAGCCATGACAGATGAACATCTCCTTGGCAAACACACTCACTCCGATAATGGTCCTATTTTTGGTCAATTTTCCTCACCTACTGGATGAATCATGAAGCAAATGTAGAAAGGCAACAGGACGAAGAAAACACCTAAGAAGAGGTAGCAGAAGAAGATTGCTCCGGCAAAGCCACTAAAGAAAAATGTTTGAGGTTAAACAAAGAGGAAATGGGAGTAGGGAGCAGGGAGCAGTGGCTCATGAGATAATTGAACTACAAGAAGAAGAAGCGTCAGGAAGGCCTAGACAAGGTATCTCAAACTCTAACAGGTGCGAGTATTACACAGGTAGTGACCGTCGCTGGTAACCAGTCTTACCCAGGCCAATGGATATAATAATTGGGAAATGCCACGGGCTCAGAAGGGTTTGAGCAATTCAGGAATTGAGTACTACGATACAATTGAAATATCCAGTTTTTATTTTTCTTAGTGAAACTAAATGTTTTATAAATGTTATTGATAAGTTGAGCTCATAGTTAAATTATTTTAGTGTTGTTGTTGAGTTGCAAGATCGCTCTGGTGGTCTTTCTTTGTTAAGAATAAGGAAGTAGTGGTATATTTAAAGTTAATGTCGAGTCATTTTAAAGATGCCTCAAATTCTAGTAGTCAGTTACATGTTACCCGTTACTACGGTGAACCTTCCGAAGAGAAGGATGGCACAACTTTCAGCAAATGGTCTTTGATTACACAAAATCGTGTATATGTCTTGGAGACTTCAATGAAGTCTTATCACATGGAGGTCTTCCAAGGGAGCCAACCAATGCATTTTGGGAAGCCTTAAATTTTGTATCATTTGACTTGGGACATACAGATCCAAAATTTACTTGGAGTAGACTCTTAGCCCAGCCGTATATTAAAAGAGAAAGATTAGATCGTGCGACATGTAATCAAAATCTGCATGCTCTTTTCTTTTGGTCCTCGACAAATGTCCTCTCTATGGTTTTCTCCGACCATATGTGCTTTCTAGTTTTCTTTCAAGCTCGAGACCCATCTACCATACATCAAAGATAGAGAAAGAGATTCCAATTTGGTTGGATTAGGCATGGATGAAATCGAGTGACTACGAGAAGATAATAGAGGAGGAATGGAGAGGATCAGTGACTTCATCATCCTTACCTCGGGAAACTGATGAATTTCTCAGTTGGGTTGAAGAGATAGGAAATGAATCATTCCTGGGTATCTCAAAAGACATGGAGGAAGTGATCAACACAATTATTAAGCTCAAAGGAAGGATTATTACAGAGGAAGTCATGACAAGAATTTCCCCGTAAAACACTAATATTTTTTTAGATTAAAACCTAACTCATTTTTTGACCTTGACCTATGCCTTATTTTGTGAGTATATATAAACTCAAAATAATTAGCAATTGATTATGAAGAATACCTTTGATTCAATTTTTAACATTTCATTCTATCTTATTGTTTGTACAAGGCATTAGTCAATGAACATCAATTAAAAGTCACAAACATTTGAGATTAGTAGAAAAATATAGCTAAGGCTGGTAATGAATTGAAATGACTTATATTACTTTGAACAACTTAGCTTATGTGTTTGTATGTCAAATTAGTATAGTTATTAATTTATAATTAGATTCTATTGTACCTTATAAAAATCAATGAAAATAATAATGGAATAATATCTCTAGTACATCAATGAAATGACAATGAATTTATTGATATGAATCATATATGGATGGAAAAGTAATCCAACTCACCATTAGTTATAACAAACATTAAAAGTCTTACATTATCACCATGGAATTTTTTAAAGGAGAATAACTCATATGTTAAAATTTTAGGATGTGAGTAATCCTAAGGTTAGAAAAGTTGATGAAACGATGATTATGATAATGTGAAATTCGTACAACGAAAACTTGCACCTTCAAGTAAATATCTTTGCCTTCCCGTTTCACAAATGCAAAAATCATATTCTTTACTGAGATTTACGTGGCAGAGATGTTTCTATCCACCAGTATACTGACAATAAAGAACTGTAACACTGGGTAGATTTAGTCTATAGGCTCTAATAGTTTGAACTGGAATAAATTGGATCAATATTGATTTGTTATTACTGTTGATTCTCAAAAAATATAAATAATAATCAATAAATAATTATTTCTATCTATAATTATTGGGGGGGGGGAACGCCGTGGGATTTTAATACAACAAGTGATGAGATTAACCACCTTTCGCGATTTTTTTAAACTTGATTATTCCTAAATTTTGTAGCTAAAAAGAGATTTATATGAATCTCCTTGCGAAAACTCTAGATTGTGGAATGAAATGTTAAAAATTGAATCAATGACATTCATCATTTCATAATCAATTACTAATTATTTTGTGTTTAAATATAATCACAATATAAGTCATAGATCAAGGTCAAATAATGAGTTAGGTTTTAATCTTAAAAATGTTAGAATTTTACTAGGCAATTCCTGTCTTGACTCTCTAAATAAGAATCCTACCTTCTAGCTCAACAATTGTGTTCTTCACTCCCCCAGATGTTTTGATATATCCAGGAATGATTCCAATTTCCATATCATCAACCCAATCGAGCAATTTTTCAGTTTCCTAAGATAAGGTTGTTGAAGTCGCCGATCCTCTTCGTGCATCCTCTATCATCTTCTCCCAGTCAATCGATTTAATCCATGCCTACTCCAACCAAATCTTGATATATTTCTCCTTTTGTGATGCCTGGAAGATGTGTCTCGAGCTTGGAGGCGAACTAGCAATCACATATGGTCGGAGTAGACCATAGGGAGGACATTTGTCGAGGACCACAAGAAGAGAGCATGCAGATTTTGATTACATGTTGCAAAATTAAGTCTTGCACTTTTGGTATCCGACTGGGCTCAGAGTCAATTCCAAGTAAATTTAGGACATGTATGTCCCATTTAAAATAATTTACAAAAATCCAAGGCTTCTCGAAACTCATTAATTTGCTAATCCGTCCTTGGATGGATCCCTTGGAATTCCTTGATGCGATATGATTTCATTGAAGTCTTCAAGATATATCTATTGTATTGTGTGATCTGAGACCGATTGCATCCTTATCTTCGTCTAGCAACGAGATGTTAACTGTAGTAACATGTAATACTTACATGACTACCAGAAATTGTGACAAATGCATCTATAAAATGACTCGACATTAACTTTAAATCTACCACCACTTGCTTGCTACATAACAAAGCAAGACCACCAGAGCGACCTTGCAACTCAACAACACCACCAGAATAATTTAATTGCGACTTTAATGTATCAATACCTTTTACGGAACATTTAGTTTCTCTAAGAAAAATAACAACTAGATAATTTTAGCATACCATAGTACACAGTTTCTGAATTGCCTGAACCCTTTCGAGCCCGTGGTTGATCCAACTCATAATATTCATTGGCCTAGGAAGGCTTGGTCGTCATCGCCAGTCATTCTCTTGGTCAGTCGATCATGACCTTGGTAATCTAATTTATGAAGTGGGATTGGAATTTATCAGAATCAGGTTCATAATCTCCTGTAACTAGATTCTGGTAAAATTGATTATCTTCTTTCTCAATGTCCGAGGGATTATGTAGCCAGATACCATGTGAAGACTTTATTTTTGCAATGTTTTATTTTAATCTTCTAGCTTTAACTGAGGCATGGAAGAATTTGGTATTCCCATCTCCTTATTTCAACCATTTTATTTTTGCGTTTTTTTCCAAAATAGTTTTTCCTCATTTAGGGCTTTTAAAAGTAGAGTATTGTTTATGTTTCAAGTTGATTAAATTCTCAGTAAAGTTCAAATTTTCATAGCATATCTCTTGAACCCTAAAAACCTCTTCAGATTTTTTGATGTTATCATTGATATCACCAAAATTCTTCTTGTTCCTGGTTTTTAAAATCAATTTGTGGCCTTTTAGTTTGAGAAAAAACCTATCATTCCTGTTTCTCTAAGTGATAAACTCTAGTTCAGTTTGATTATTTCCTTAAACTCCAGTTTAGAAAGCCAAACATCTAAAACCCTAAATGGTTTAGGTGATGTTGGGAAAGTGGTTCCAATGGTTAGAAGTCAAATGTGGATTTGATATGTCGGCCCACAATTAAGCGTGTGGCATTTGGTCTACTACAATTCTTGTGAATGGCCTTCAACTATCTTCTATCATTCTCGGAATGGCCTTCACCAAGCTAATCAAAAGTGCTTACAAGAAATTCAAAAATAATCTGGCAAAATAGAATCCAGGTGCTCGTAAGGACATAGTATCAATCAGTTCTAAATAAGTCACAAAACGAGAGATTTAGATAAGAAAACCAACAATGTCTATCGAAACCCCTTGTAATGTAAACCTAGAAATATACCATACAAAAGCTACTAAGAGATGTGCTAAATGCATTAGTGAACACATGATTCTAATGTATCATCATGTAGGGTTGGGGTGGAGCTCCCCCTTGGTTGTACCCTTGTTGGTCATCACACCACCATGAATTTGGGTTGTCACGATATCGGGGGTTGAACGAGTTGACATAGGGGTTTTTGTTGTTGTCTCCTCCGTGGTTCCCGCGAAACCCTTGATGTTGCCTCCTACCATATTGCCGATTTCCTCTATTGTAGTCCAATGCCTTCACATTCTCAAATTCCTCGAATACTTGTGGCCACATATCAGTTGGATGGTCCAAACTACAAATTCGGAAAACCTTCACTTGGTGAGTCCTCCCCTGCATAAACTCCTTCATTATCGATGCAAAGGCTTGTAATTGCTCTTCTAGCTTAGGAGAGTGAGTGGGTTCTTCCAATGTCTTAACTCTTGACTGAGTCCCGAATTGGCACGTTTCATTCTCCATCTCCTAAAAAAAGGCCATCGCGTCCTTGGGGTTCTTGGGGTCCTTGGGGTTCTTGTTAGCTATTGATCAATTGCACGCGACATTCACAATTTGTACGTCTTTATCACACAAGATCTCAAAGAAATTGTACACTAGATCTTCCTCTTTGAAGGGTTCCATTGAGAGGTATAAGACATGTCTCATTGCCAAGGGATTCACTCAGGAAGGTGGTAGTGATTATGTGGATACATTTAGTTTGGTAGTCAAGCCCATTATTATTCATCTTGTTTTGAGGATTGCTCTTTCTCTTAATTGGCACATTCGCCAGACTGATATTGATAATGCTTTCCTGTATGTTTATCATTCTGAGCAAGTATTTATGTCTCAGCCTCCTAATCCAATGCACAAAATATCCAAATGCAAAAATTCCCATCAAACTATTAAATGACACAACCTAAGTACTCTATACCAAATCGTCAAGAGATTTTACCTCTTTATCTAGCACCGCCATCGAGTTGCAACTTCAAGACTATAAATGCAAAAACAAAACATAAGCACAAAAAAAATCAACATTATCATCCAAACAAAAACTAGGCTAAATGATCAGTTCATAGTTTTGCATATTTGGTAGCTTGATATGATATCCACAATTACACAATTCACTTAATTTCCAAGAATTTCTTCTTTTTTCGCAAACCATAATCCCACCGGTCCTCGTATAATGGTTCTCTTTCTTTTTCAGGATTGACTTTTTATTTTGGCTCCTTTCTCATTTGGTAGATCCGAGATTGTTTGCATCCACTCAATTTATTTTTTACTTTCCCAATACAATCTCCACCACTCATTTCAATTTTTAAAATCCAAGTGTCATTTTCCATGAGGCCATATTTAGAGGACCAGAGGGGTACATTTTTCCACACATAAATTTTAGTAACCGTGTCATTTCAAAAAAGGAAAAAGTTACCTGCTAGGGCATTGTACTTGCCGTTATGAACGGAGATGAGATACGCGTGGAAATTATAGTCGTCGACACTGTGATAAATGAAGCGGTGGTTTTCGGAATAGCTGTCACCGATATGGATGACCTTGCTGGAGATGAAGTCAGCGAGCTAACACTCATCTCCGCCGGTTGGGTCTTTTGCAGTACGAGCGGTGGTTTACGGTGCGAGGGACAATTTATGAATTTAGTAGGTGGGTGATTTGATGATCGTAGGCAGGTGGATTTGAGATGGTTGGAGAGTGGAGGTGATACAGGGAAAGGAAAAGCAAAGAGAATGTATAATGAGGTTTTGACCGGTATTTTAATCTTATAACCCGAACACTCATTAGAATATGATTTTTCACTTATACATTTAAGTTTTTTAGTCTCCTTGTGTGTTTAGAAATTCATACATAGGTTAAGGATTTAGATACAATTGTTTTGCATTAAAAATAGTAATTTACCCGCATTACTTGAATGCTTGTACGATATAAAAGTGAATAGTATATCCATAAAGATGGACATATAAGGTTTAAATGGATATATAGATACAAATGTTGTTAAGAACAAGTAATACATTATTATTTTTAAATGAAAAATATAACTCATTATTTGAGCTTCATCTAGGACTTATTTATGATTATATTTAATCTCAAACTAATTAGTAATTAATTATGGAAAGATGAATACCTTTCATTCAATTTTTAACATTTCAATCTATCTTCTTGTTTTTACAAGGAATCGACTGGTCAATGAACCTCAATTAAAAATTAACAAAAAATTGAAATTAGTAGGAAAATATAGCTAAGCCTTGTAATACATTGAGTGGGAATTCTATCACTTTGACCAACTTATTACTTATATTTATACATGTATGTATATCAAGTTGGTGTAGTTATCAATTTTTTATTCAATTCTATTGTATGTAATAAAAAATAAAATAAATTAATGGAATGATTGATATCTAGTACATCAATGATAGGACATTGAATTCATTATTATGAATCATAAGAGGATGAGAAAATATTCCAACTCACCATTAGTTATTAAAAAAATTAAAATACATAGATGATCACCATGATAAAAAATATTAGGAGAATAATTCAAGTGCTAAAAATGCAAGAAATGAGAAATGCTAAGGCTGGAAAAGTCTATGAAACAATGATATGATCATGTGAAATTCATTCGGCAAACAACTGTCACCTGTATGTAAAGATCTTTGCCTTTCAGCT
>JAULKK010150220.1:0-16713 GCA_032355705.1 Rubia peregrina | reverse complement strand
TCAACTGGGTAGAAATGGAGCAGTGTGATTCCAGCAAAAGGCCTGTTCATCCCAGGGCAGCACCAATAGCTAGGAAGCTGAGGATCAAAATGAAAAACCCTTGATTTGATTGATCATTAGGAATCTAAAACAAGATATGATATGATGATTGTTTGCAAGAAAAAAAAAAGCCTACTACCGACAGCATGTGTAGTGTCGGTGGTGGCCGTATTGGGGAAGGCGGCGCTTTAAATTTGGAGTAGTATGTAACCACAGTTCAAGAAGATGGGATTCCTAACCACCGACAGCTATTGTGGGTATTTTTTTAGAGGAAAGTGTCAAAATTAATTCAGTCTTTAACGTGAAAGTGTCAATTTAATCCCCGTAAAATTAGCAAGTGTTAATATAATCCCCGTAAAATCAGAAAGTGTCAGTATAATCCTAATTATATGAAGTATATGCTAACACAACTCCGTGATGCATTAACTTCGATTGTCAATGATTTTTTTGTGTTAAAAATCAAGGAAATGACCATTTTATCCCAAGATTAAAAAGAAAAGAAAAAACAAGAATTTGGACAAGACAACCTCCGCCCCCACATCGAGTGTTGTCCCTCCTCTAATGATTTGTTTTTGTTGGCCACGACAACATCACATTCCGCCTCTCATCCGAACGTCGAGCACCAAGTTTTGCTGATTTTTTTAATTCAAATGACAAGGAATATCGGAGAAAAAAACTAAGTTTTGCCCATTCTGTTTAATTAAGGTCCTCAAATCTGGAGCAAATGCCATGATTTCGCAAACCACGCTAACGGAGTTGAGGAATCTGAACCACAGTGCGGGTTTCGATCGGTCGGCAGAAGGTGGTAAGGAATCTGGGTGCGGACTTCGATCGGTGAGGAATTTGGGCCGAACGGCAAGACGCGTGAGGTGGTAGGAGTTGATTAGTATAATGGCATACAAGAAGAATTGAGCAATTGTGAAGACGGGCCATAAAGAAGGTTTGAAGATCTCTCTCTTCCAAACGCCGAGCAATGTTTTTTTTGTTTCATTTTGGGTTAGGGTTTGGCAGAAGTAGGGTTAGAGTTTGGCGGAGGGGGTGGTGGAATCCGTTGTAGTGGGCGGTGGCTAAAATGGTGGCAGCGGAGGGTTTGACAGGTGGTGATGGCTAGTGGCGGGAGAGGGTTACTGGTGACAATAGGAGGGGGTAATAGGGAAAAAAGCTGAAATGTCCGAGAGTAAATTTATCTTTTTGGGTCCGGTTAATGGCCAAATATTTGAGCCAACGCGAGAAGGTTATATTGGCACAATTCATCATAAAGTTATGGTTAGTTTGACACTTCAATATTTTACAAGATTATGACACTTTCAACTTAAAGATAGGGTTAGAAAAGTTTTAACCCCATTTTTAATTTGCAATTTATATGCGATATTATTATTGATGATGGTGACCTGCACTATTTATCTTGTGGGTGTAAGAATTAAAGATAAATATTTATAGTGTTGCTCTTCTACTCACTCCTAACTACAATGACGTAGCTAATTGTTAGTTTGGGTGTCGCCCACAAAAATACAGGTATCTAAGGGTTAGCCAAACACAACCCACAATCGGGTGCTACCCATATCGTGTGTCGGTAATAACTAATACTTACAAAAATGGGGGTTTTTTAACTAACAACTGTGAGCATATGAGTAAAGCGAAGTAAACTATTGATTAACTAGTCTTTGGGGGTATTTGCGCAACATAACTGACATATAGATTTGATCCTAGACTGTATTCACATAAGGACTTATAAACCTAACTTCATGTTATGTTACATAGTGTAGGGATGACAGTGAATTCTCACTATCTGTAACATAGTGATTCGTCTCTCGTTAAACTATCTCCCTTTTTCCGTAACTTGGGATGGTTTCAATACTCTAATACCGCATTCATCCCGATAATCTCACTCTCAGGCTAACGAGACCCCACTTAAAGGCCTTAAACCTTGTGTAAACCGCAACTATTAGATGCTTGAGTAAGCCTATTACATCTTCGGGCTCTCCACTATGGACATCGACCCTAGACCTAAAAACGAAAAGAAATTAGTGCCTTGTGATGACTCTAAGGTCACTACGACCCTTGTTGCTACAAACTATGAACACTTAATTATCGGGGTAAGCCAGGGTTTCCCTCGTAGGAATTTCTATGCAGAAACCCCCCAATCCACTACTCTTAACATGCAATTCTTCACATGACAAGCCAATTAGATTAGAGTCTTCACAATTGCCTCGTTACTCAAAAGATATATTTAATGGACACATCTCCCTTCTACTCTCAAAATTACAATAACACCAATAATCTAATCTAACACTCCCAAATTAGCGTTCAAGCTTGGCACAATATTATGCAACAAATGAATTCATGCGTGCGTCATAAAACATGTCATGGAATAAAACATACAAGAATATAATCCACAAATCATACAAAATATTCATAACATAGAAAATTAGTGGAATCTAAGAATCTTACAAATCCAAGTTAAATCATGAATACAAATACTACCCAAGAAACAAAACTACTCTACTAGCATTAAATCCATGGCAATTATTGGAATAAATGCCACAGATGTAAGAGTAAATGAATAGAAAAGATAGAAAACCCTAGAGAGAGAGAGAGTTTCTAGCTTCCAAGTGGGAAACTCTAGTGCCACGCTAGCACGAGCTGTGCCAGTTTGCAAGTCCCGTGCTAGATTGCACATGACATCGTCTAGGCACTTGCAAAACATGGTCTGACTGCACATGCGGTACAGGTTTGCACGACTAGTTAGCTAAGGTCTTCATCTTGGTCTTCTGAAAATGCACGTCCAGTCATCTGGACTTGAATTTTCCACCTGATCTTTGCAGGGTGATGAGACGTCAAATGGATGTTTTTTTTTGAAAACTTTAACATCTCATTATTATCTTTTGGTTGGTATATTTCTAGATTTAGGTATGTTTACATTGTAAAGGGTTTAGATGATCATTTTCGGTTGTCGTATCTAAATCCTTCATTTTGTAGCCTACTTTTGGTCTAATGGAATTTGGTCTGTACGAGCATCTAGATCCTTTTTGTGAGCATACTTAAATTGCTCGTAAGCACTTCAAAATTCTTTTAGAAGGCAATTCGCAAGGATGGTAGTAGATTGTAGAAGGCTATTCGCAAGTATGGTAGAAGACCGAAGGCTCAAGTTAAAACTTGGTAATAGATAGCTGCGACAAGGAAATAGCCAAGTTCAGGAAAAGTTGAATAATGACACGGGTTATGTATCTTGGCACGACTCGTGCTTAGGGAAACGAGGAAATCACAAGGCCAGATGACATGCCAACACTTTGGCAGAATCCGTGCCATCAAAAGTTGAGGAACGACCATCCCAACGAAAGGCCATGCTCTTTGTCATAGCCCCGTGCCATCAGAAGCCGAGGAAGGAAGCTCCAAACAATGGGCCTTGCACTTTGGCACGATCCATTCCATCATAAAGGCGTAGAACGCCCCTCCAGCCCATGCCCCATGCTCTTTTGCATGGGTTGTGCTGACCGACACGTGCGATACTGCACGAGGCATGCTAGCGTGCCTGCTTGGGATTTCTCCCCCTTTTGGACTTTCTAAGGACCAAAACTCATCTACCATACATATTAGCCTAATTATTCTAGGGTTTAACAAGTGGGAAAATTTTGTCATTATTGTAATAGGTAGAAGAGTGAAGGCTCTATTTTTTTCCCCTCTAGTTCTAGCCTCATGACATTAAATCCAATTATTGTTTTGTATTTAATGCCTCTAGAGTAGTTATTATATTGGGGTAATATTTGTATTCGTGATTTGATTATGATTATGTGATATTTTAAATTACCCCATTTTCTATGTTCTATGAATAGTTGTGTATGTTTCTATTTCTCATTCATGAATGATTTATGACATGTTATGCCTTATGATCCATCCATAATTTCACACATAGTATAATATCGTGCTAGGATATTTAATGTTATCTTGGGATTATTAGACTAACGATCTCGTAGGTTCGAGACACCGGGAGATGAATGCGTTCATTTTACCTTGAATAATGTTGACATGAAAAATGTTAACTCTAATTGGCTATTTGTGTGAGTGATCACATGTTAGGAGAAATGGACCGGGGGTTGCCATTTTAAATCACCTAACGAGGGGAAAGCCTTGGCTTACCTGGATAGATAGGCATTGTAGTTTGTAGCGACTAGGGTCATTTCAACCCTAGAGTCACCACGAGATACCAATTCATTTGCCTCTCTAAATCCTAGGGTTAGCATCCACATTGGAGTGCCCGGGACATAGTTTCCTTACTTTTGTATCCATTGCTGCCTACGCAAGGCTGAGATCCTTTAGGAGTGGGCTTGTTACCACTAGGAGTGAGATGACGGAGATGAATTGCAATATTGAAAGATCGAAGGGCATCCTTAATTATGGAGGCAGTGAGTTGGCCATTGAAGGGAGGTGAACCTTTGTATGACAAACATTGGGAATTTCCGTTCATCTTTGCACTATGTGACATAGGCATGAGGATAGGTTTTTATCTTTATATATGATAGAATCTAGGATCGAGGTCATTAATTGGCCTTGTTACGCAAATACATTTAAGATATGTTAATCATAGTTTAAATCTTGTTGCTTACATGCTCACTAGTTTGTTAGATACAACCCCCCTGTAAAGTCCAGATTTATCTAGTTGGCAATTTGTGGAAGTTATGCAAATGTGGAATTTTAGTGTTGAAACATCAAAGAAGGAATGTTTGGAGTTTTATAAAATGACATGAAGAAATTTGATGAGATATTTTGTTCATTTTATTGGAGCATATATCAATTCCTATGTTTATGGGATTAGATTAGATTCGTGGAATTGGAATTGATTTGGAATATTCGACTATGGTAGAGATGTGGACGAGATATTCTAGTTCATTTCTTTAAGAGATTATATTTTATAATTCCTATATCTAGGGGATTTAATTAAAATCAGAATTTGAAATGGAGAAGGAATTATATACGCATAAGACTTCATGTATACCAAGACTTTCTATGTTGAGACATACGGAAAGCTAAAGGTTTGATTGATGATAGAATATTGCGTGATATTAGTTTATGGAAATATAGAGATTATCCAATATTGATTTAGACATGTATGAAGCATAATGGATTTATGGAAAATCCCTAAAATTGTGGAATTGGATAATTACAATATTTTGGGATGTTTGAGATGAGGAAAATCCATTTATTTATGGGATTTGGATATGTTTCAGAAGAAGATAAGGTATAGGATTATTATAGAGATAATCATGGAGAGTTCTGATCTTTTCAATGGACTATTAACAGTGGACATCACGGCTACATTACTCACGAATTTCATTGAAAAAAATATGTAATCAAATTTTATATCTTTCACATGGTATTTGCGAGAGCCAGCATATATATGTTCAAACATAACGTGACCTGTTGATTAGTTCAAAACGTATACCTTAATTCCTCGGGAGGAGGAGATCCAGCGTCTATGTTTTTGAGGTCAGAGGGAGTCTGATCAAGGTAAATCGGTAGCAAGGAGAGCTTACAAAATCCACATTTTGTAATTTAAAAAAATATAAGTATAGTGGTATGGTGTACTTTGTATTGTATCTTTATGATTAGTGGATTTATTCTAAATTGGGTCAACCCCCGCAGATGTAGGTGGATTTCACCAAACTGCGTACCAAGTCTTATGTGTTCTTGTGTTATTTTTACATGCTTGGTTGGATAGGTTATGTTGGAACACAACCTTAATAAATAAACTAAATAGGTAAAACCAAAATTTCACCCCCAATTATCTATTTAAAGCACTAGCTATTCCAGATACACAGTAGGAGTGACACTCGATTGTGGGTTGTGAAAAACTAACTTTAGAATTCTAGTATCTCTATGGATGATCTCGGACTTGCCACTAGCTATTTTATTGTAGCTAATAGTGAGTACGAGAGAAACATCTATAAATTCTATCCTTGATTATCTTGCACTTCGTGGGTTAATTTCTCCGCAAAGTAAATGACCTCGCAGGGTGTTGGTCAAATTTTTGGCACCACTGCCTGGGATACTAGTTTTAATTTTATTGTTAGCTTACATAACTAGTTGGCAGAAGTAGTATGTGCCTTTTGTTTTTGTAGTTTTTTTGGTTGTTGTGTAGAGCTCTTTTATACCTTTTTCCCCATAACTTATGTGCTAGTGTTTCTTTGTGGACTAGTATTGTATTGTTCCTAGTTTATGATACATACCTGTACCACTAACCATGAAGCCATACAATACTTACTGGAAAACACAGGTAGACAACAAATGAGGAGGAGAAGAGTTGGTGAGGAATTTCCGCAAGGGCCGACTGCAGGGTTATAGATTGAGAGAGAGATCATGGTTGAGGACAATAGGACTTTGAGAGAGTTTATGGCTCCTAACTTGGAGAATCAACCCCTCTGTATTGTATTCCCGCTCCTTCTACAGAGTGTGACCGGCGAGTTGAAGAGTTGTATGATTCAATGTCATCCAACATTCCATGGAATGGCCGGCGATGAGCCCAACCTCCCGTCAGGATGTACAGCGTCTTGGATAGACATGAAGTACTATTTTTTTAGTGAAGTCATTTTCTGTACCAATGAGTCCTTCTATGAGTATTGAGAATGTTTCAAGAGGTTGTTAGCAAGCTTCCCGTACCATCAATTCAAAGATGGGAACACAATTTATTACTTCTTTGAGGGCCTCTGAGACGATGATACACAGATGGTGAATGCCGCGTGCAACTGATCAATTGCTAACAAGAGCCCAAAAGACGCTACAGCTATTTTGAATAGACAGCGAATGGTATGTGCCAATTTGGAACTCGGTCGAGGACCAAGACGTTGGAGGAACCCACTCACCCCCTAAGTTAGAAGAGAAAATCCAAACCTTCCTTCAATGATGCGGGAGTTTATGAAGGGGGGAACTCATCAAGTGAAGGTTTGTTGCATTTGTAGCTTGGATCATCTGACGAATATGTGTGCACAAGTGGTAGAAGAATTTGAGGAGGTAGAGGCTTTGGAGTACAATGGAGGAAACCGATAGTTTGGTAGGGGGCAATGATAAAGGTTCTATAGGAACCAAGGAGGAGACAACCGCCAAGACCCCTATGCCAACTTCTTCAACCCTCGATACTGTGATCACCCCAAATTTCATTGGCGCGATGGCTAACAGGGGTAAGGAAATGGATATAGGGGTTAACAAGGTTAAAATCGAGGATGTGCTCCACCGCAACCCTACCCGAGGAGTGAGAGACCTTCCAACAACCGATGAGCTATCTATAAGTCGGAAAAAGATAAGTTTTGGAAGCCATTGCGCAGGTGAAAATGAATAATGAGGTATTTGTGGAGCGTACTATGTGTGACATTTAGGAGTTGGGCACGAGGGCATTTTTCAGCATAAAGAACCTCAAAGTTCAAGTGGGGCAATTGGCCACCTCAATTGGCCGACTCAAAGTAAGGGATTATAGATAATTACCTTCCCAATCTGAGATCAATCGGAGTAATGTGAGTACTTTTAAGTTGAGGAGTGGGAAGGAAATGAAAGAGGTCGGGAATGAGAAAATGTAAGAAGAAGATGAGTTAGTTGAGAAAAACAAATCCACTTTTTAAGAAAGAGAGATACTTGTTAAGGAGGAGCCTGAGAAAGAGCCATCTACCACTAAGGTGAAGGAAGTCAACCCTCCACCTCCATTTCTGAATGTTTTGAGGGGAAAGGCAAAAGTGACATCCAACGAGGTGAAAATTTGACAAGTCTTCAAGAGGTGTGAGGTTAGTATCCCTCTTCTGTATAAAATTGATCAAATCCCAACTTATGCTAAATTTCTCAAAGATGCATGTACTAAAAGAAAGTCTAAGCCTATAAGAAAGGTAGGGAAAGTGAAAATAGGGGGAATTGCTACATTAGCTTACAGAAGCCTACCGAAGAAATGTGATGATCCCAATATGTTTTCCACCCCTATCTATTCAGGTGGTAAGTTATTCATGGATGCTATAATTGATCTAGGAGCCTCTATAAATGTCATTATCTATAGCTTGTATGAAACTCTTGACTTGAGAGGTTAGGGAGACTAGGCTAGTTGTCCAATTGGTTGATCAGTCTCAAGTTAATCCTAGGGGTATAGATAAGGATGTTATGGTTAGACTTGGTAAGCTAGTTTTTCTGGCAGACATCTATGTCCTCGATATGTTGCATGATGGATGTTCACCCCTAATCTTGTTTGGGATACCATTTCTAAAGGCATCGAAGACCAAAATAGATGTCCACCTAGGAACCTTTACCCTAGAAGATGACATAGATAGAGTTGATTTCCAAATCTACAAACCTAATCATGGATTATCTAATTCCTCTCTTGTATGCAATGGTACACGCATTTGTGATGAGTTTGATCAATTTGATGAGTCTTGCGTGAATGATAAGGTTGAGAGTCATTGCATGATTGATGAGGGAATACATGTTGAGAGCTTTAAGTTTAATGAAAATGTTGACGACTCTAGTACCTTGCATGATTTTAGTGTTGCTTTACCTATGATGAATTGATTTTCCATGTCTTTAAACACTAACGTACGCAGTTTGTGGAGCATAGGAAGATGTTAAAACCACCTAGACCTCCTCCCAAACCCAAAGAAAAAGGTAGAGATTCAACATTAACTATGGTTGATCATGGATTCCCGATAAGGAGAAATGAGCCTAAAGGTAAGGATGTCCCTTGTGGAAGCCTCTCCATAAATATGTCATCAAGGGTAGAGTCGCGGATGGTGGCTCTGGAGACCCAATGATAGTTTCATTTTGATTCTCGAATTCATGAAAAATAAGTCTTAGGACGACAATACACAAATGGTGCTTTTTATTGTTAGATAGATTCTACGTTGTAGTGATTTTTGGAATGTTGTTTTGATGATTTGGTGGTGATTTTAGAGAATTTTTAGTCATCATTATTTTTTATTTGACACAGGTTTATGCTAGTTTTTTTATGTTTTTTGTTGAGATTGATTTTGTGATGAAAATGAAAGAAGGTGTCGAGGTTGTTCACGTGGCACGACTCATGTCATGCATCATGCCAGATGAATGACACAAGGCATTCATGTGGCACGATCCATGACATATGAATGTTGCCCATGCCGCCACCAGTGCCTAGTAGAAGGGCACAACCCTTGTATAAAAGGCCCCTTTTCCCATCAGGATTCCCAACCCGTTTTCACGAACTTATGCCTACCCGAACACAAATTTGACCATATCTCTCTCAATCCTTGTTCGAATTCAACAAAATTTATCCCAAAAGCTTTGTAATCAGATCGTACACAAACTCCAGTCCTTTCCACATCCAATTACAGCCTATATCAACCCAAATTTTAGCTAGAATAGTTCGTCCTGTTGAGTTCTTTCTCCCAAGAACTTGAAATTTCTCCACTTTTGGGTGTTTTGGATTGCTAAGGTTGCTCCAGAGAGGATTTCACACGTCTTATGAGGGTCATTTTATCAGATTCGATAATCGTTCTCTTAAAGGTGATTTGGCGGACCGTATCTTCTCAAATCTTAGGGTATTATTGTCGGTTTTTAGACTATTAAGGGTGAATTAGACTGATTTTGGGGTTGGAGAGTGATTTCCATATTGGGGTGAGTGAGAGTTGGTAAATTTTGGATAGTTAGGGACTATGTTGGCTTGACTATATTTTTTCTTTGTTCTCTTTGACATGATGCCACCAAGATGGAGTGTGTTGAGAGCTTTCCCGATCCCTCCCTTTTTGGGAGTGCAGAGGCTTGATCTCGATCAACAGGATTAATGGGTTAATATTTTACAATGCCTCACCCTCGAAACTCGGTTTGTGGACTAGAAAGTCCTTAAAAATCTTAAACTTTACAAACCGGTCAAGACACTTTTGACGAAGTTCGGCCTGGGGGGCTTCGTGGAGAAAACAACCCTCACGTACAGGTTATAAACTCTAGAGTTCCTTTCCACTTTCAGGCAAGGGACCGATGCACGGGTCCACCGAGTTGCTCACGGGGCCACTTTCAGCAAGCTAGGCCTTATCAAAGTGGGGTTAGTCCCGAAGTTTTGCTGCTTCACAGTGTAGTTAAATCGTGGATTATCTGGAGACATTGTATAGGGTTCGACATTGAACACATGAGGCTATGGGTGTTCCGTTGTGCAGTGAACTGTAGAAAAAGAATAATTATTTAATGTAATCAATTGTGAATATGTATTTAAGTAACCACATAAAATAAATGTTGTTCATATATAGATGTATATATACATAAATTAAATCATTGGTACGAAAAAAGCGGGACGTGAATATCATTTGCCAGCCATTACTCTTGAATTTTATGAGAAAATAATTAGGGCATAAAAACCTTGAAACTTGAAGAGAGCGACACCGGTCATGCGTCACACATACCCTTCGGTCCTAAACAGTTTCACGGCCAACTTGTATGAGTGACGTTAATCATCATTCTTTTATATCGAACATGGCTACCGAAAGACAACTGAGATCGCAATTAAATTAAAGTGAATAGTATGAATGCAGATGCATATATGCGAGGTCGGTCAGCTATCGCTAAGACTGACAGCAAGGCCAAAACATGTATGACGTCTCATTCAAAAAAAATCCATCACATTTATGTATAATCGACGTTGGTCTACCATTGACACAAATGAATGCCAATCGATATGCGACCAATGTCACATTCAACGCTAATTTTTGCAATCAAAACCACACAAACCAAACAAAATTCATGTTTATAAAATAGAAAATGCCACTAAATCGTCCAAAAAATACCAGACCATAGTACCTAAGTTGTAATATATGGAAACTGCACACTATTACTAATCCATATGAACTAGAAAAACCAAAAACACATTGACACACCATTGATACAACAATTTCATATAAAAATACTCAAAAGAAGGAGTTGGAAGAATTGAAAATACATACCTTTGAGAAGAGAGGAGACGGGTGGGTTGGGAACTGTTGGAATTCGAGGAAGACTTGGAAGTTTAATGTTTGAACTGATTCTGAGGTGGGCTCTCTATATATATAAACATTTTGGAACCATGCCATTTTGAACTCTTGTAAATTCAACCTTGACATTAGCGACGTCACACATGTTGTTGGCCAAACTAACATGGGATCAAATTACGACCGACGTCAACCTACCCGAATATGGGCCTAATAAATTCAGTCCACTAGCATAACAAATGAGTCTGCATTTTGACCAAAAAGAATAATAGTCATTTTCATAACAGTTAATGGTATGTTAGAAAATGCAAATTGAGATTGAAATATATCCATGAAACTTTATTAATGTCTAGTTCGACCGAAATTGATTTTGGCGCAACCGGTGAACTGTTTAATTTTTGCACTTAGGTCTCTCCAAGAAAATTGGGGATGTCGTAGTGCAAAATTGGAGATACACTTATTTAATTCACATTGTCCCGACCATATTGTTTTGATTGGGAGTTCAACGGGTCCCAAACTTCCTTGAATGTACCCTACACTTCAGAAGGATGCACGTGGAGGTTGTGTGTGATCATTTTTATTAGTATTCCATTAATGCCCTTAGGAAGGGCATTATGAGAACTGTAATTTCCACCACCTAAAATCACACAGAATTACATTTTCTTGATTTTTTTTATGAAATACAAAGAGAATAAAATTCCGTCCATCAATTTTTGAAAAGCGCTAGTACGTGGTCTAGAGTAAATCGTAGACGATTACTTATAAGTAACAAAGGTTAGTTGGAAGAACTTGTGGAAGACCCGAGGGACCAAGCCAGTTCTTAATCAATCTCGGGGATTATAAGTTCAACTAGGGATGACAAAGGTCCCTTTCGGTTCGATCAAAATTGATTTTAGCACAACCGGTGAGTTTTTTACTTTTTGTAATTAGGTCCCTTAAAAAAAGTGGGAGAGGTCGGAATGCAAAATTGGATATACACATATGTAATTCACATTGTCACAATCATGTTTTTCCAAATTGGGCATATGAACGGGTCAATGGAAGGGTCTGAAATCTTCACAGGGAGTATTTGATGACACTGTTTTGGAAATTACGGTATGACCCATATATGTGACATCGCAAGCCCATTGCTTTAAGAGAAAAATGAACCGACCTACTACTGACGTCGGTTACCCTGGAAATTTTAGTGGAAACAAAAAATTTAAGCGAAATATATAAGCTAAAATTTCCCCCTTATCCTATTTATCTCATTATTATTCAGCAACAATATCCATTTCACATCCCCAAAACACTTCCAGCAAAACACACTCCCAAATAACTTTCCATTCACACCATTAAAACAATTCTAGCTCCTTTCAAATATCCACAAGTACTAGAAGATGGAGCATTTCCGGGTACAAATTAGTTGTGGTTTTCATCCATTCCATGTTCATTTTACAATTTTATTAGTTAATTTGTTATTGCTATTTTTATGGAATAAATATTGAATATTTTCATGACGTATGATGATTGTGTTACATGATATCTAGTTTGTGATGTCAAAATAATTCCTTATTTATAAGTACTGAGAAATAAGGCTTAGATTGGTGCTGATTGTGGATGATAATTACATTTTAGTAAGAACACACTTGGAAGCTACGACGTTGGTATCATTTGGTCAGTCTTGGTGATATGTTAAAAAAATATGACCGACGTCGCAGACGTCTAAGAAATGTGTCATATTTTCATGTTTGTGCTACATGTTATCTACTGGTTAGTGTAGATTTTGTGCAAGAAATTTCATGTACGAACAATGAGATGTATTGTTCTTAAATTAGGGTTCATTATAAGAAAATTTTAATTTTTGCATGAAAAAACTATGAATGTCCGACATCGGTCAGTATATGTTGGCCTTTGCAGCAGCTAAATCCAAAAAAACCGAGGTCACCCTAATGCGGATGAGTATTATCAAATATATAATATGATTATATTTGACAAGAACTGACTATCTCCGATTAAGAAGCGATGCCGAACAAAATGGTACCGTAACGACACATAACCGACATTTGATATACTGGCTTCAGTCATAATAATGACCTATATCTATGGTATAATAGAGAAACCCTAGTAGCCGGTGGCAGTTATTTGTGTGCAAGATTAGCCTATCAAAACGACATCGTTTTGGTCACAGTTCCACGTAAGAATGCACACCACATGACACCCCTACGGTGCACGATGTTGGTAAAAGTACCTTGAGATATCGATCATAATACAAACGATGTTAACCAGAATGAAGTCGTACCCATGGTCTCACATCGTCTGACTTCTTGTAGTTATCAACGTCGGCCAAAATGCCTACCGACATTGGTCAAAACCCCACTTAAAAAGAAGTTTTTACCTTGCTTCCGAAACTGATGTAAAAATGGAACTTTTTACTACGCCGGTATTTACCTCAGTTTTCATGGACTAAAAATCACGGTAAAAAGTTCTCTAGAACCGAAGTAAAAATTCATGTTTCTTGTAGTAACATTAGTATTCACAAATTTTTGACAAGTGGCACCCACAAAACTTGACACATGAGCTTGCCACATCAACTTTATCAATGGTTGATTTAATATTTATGATTCCTCATTTAATTGATTTTATTGATTCCATCACTGCTTTGAAAATTGATTTTACATTATTCTCTTGAACCGAATGTCTCTTCTTCTTCTTCAATCCTCCCATCTACATATCTCAACCTTTTTTTATTCCAAAACCTTCACTCATAATAGGGGTGTTCATGGGTCAGGGTGGGTCAGCTGTCCCAACCCAAATTAACCCAAAATTTTTGGTCAAATGGGTCGGGGCGGGTCAAAAGTCCAATAATTTAGGGTCGGGTCAGACCGGGATATGAGTCGACCCAAATTGACAAAATCATATAAAAATAGTAATTTTTATAATTTATTTAGAATGAAGTGCTTATATAACCCTCAGTTCTTTGTTATGCACAAATATAACCTTGAGTTTTTTGAAAGTGTGGTTGTACCCAAAGTCATCGAAGTGAACAGTTGTACCCAAATTAATTAGGAAGAAAAAGTGGCTACACGGGTATAAGTTTACATATTTTAGCCGGCCATGGGTGTATTTGCACTTTTGAAAATCGGTCATGGGTATATTAGTACTTTTTGAAAAACTGAAGGTTATATTTGAACTTTTCAAAGAATTGGGGGTCATCTAAGCATTTTACTCATTTATTTAAATAAAATAAATGATTTTTAAATGTAATAAAATTAAAATAATGATCTATTTTATTTTATTTAAAATAAGAATGTGATTTTATATTTAGGTATAAATTATTCACTTAATAAAGAAAAATTAAATTATTTTCCTTTTAATTAGTTAGAATAGTTTTAATATTTCAATTAAAAACATTCATTTTACTAAAATGTATTTATGTAATTATGAATGTATATTTCATATATTAATCAGTATATTATTTATAATTAATGTTAGTTTTGCAAAATTATTTTCAGCTTTATAATTTTTTCTCTAAAACTAGTTTATGAAGTAAATTAATGGTGGATATGTTGTATTAAAAAGAACTATGATTTTTTCCTCAAGAAAATGGGGCAAAATTATAAATGGGTAAAAAAGGGTCGATTTGGGTCAAATCTGACCCGGCCAATTTTGACTCGACCCAAATGGGACATTCGCCCGACCCAAAATATATGGGTCAGATCAGAACGAGTTGGATCGGGTCAGGCGATTTGGACACCCCTAACTCCTAATTCTAAAACCTTGGGACCTTCTCCAAGGTATCTTTCTCAACCAAACCCTGGGTATCGAAAAATTGTTTGATCACCTAGAAAAATCCTTCTAGGTAACTTTTAGCTATATGGTGTTTGAAACTGTCTTTTGTACATGAATATGTTTGAAACCCAATCTTGGGATTTCTGTTCTTTTTCTTTTGTTGACTTGGGGTTTTTGAATTCTTGATATTGCTCAAATTGTGCAGTATTATAGCAATAAAGGGTTTAGTATTTTGTTGTGGATTTGGAAAATGAAATCCTTTTCCCATAAAACCTTTTTAGTTTCAAGGAAAATATTATTTATGAAGGAGATTGAATCTCAAGGAATAAGCCACCAGAGACCTTGTTTTCAGGGTTCAGTGGTCAAGATTGTAGCCATCAAAGGATACCGAGCCTCTGAAAATCTATAACTGGAACTAAAAGGGAAAATTCTTGGCCAAGTGGTACCCCCACACGTAGTCAATCAGCTTTCACAATAGGTAATCTCATAATTATGATTTCTCATTAAATTGATTTTATTTATTCCATCACTGCTTTTAAAATTGATTATGTCTTTATTCTCCCGAACCAAATGTGATACAAATATCAAAGGGAAATATGAAAGGTGCATGTGAGTGTACAACATTGTCATTGGAGTTAATATATAATTTCAATCATGGATACGTACGGAGTACATCATGTGTATGAAGAACATCCCCAGAAAATATTTGACTATCATTTCAGGAAAGCCTAAAAGACTTTGGCCAGGAAAGCACAATACTCTTTTTTCTAGTGGGTTTTTATTGAGGTTGTGTAATCTTGACGTAAAGCCAAGTGAGAGATGTGGAAAACCAAAATGATACTGATGCCCCTGCTCGTTCAAGAAGCCCAGAAGAAAGAAGACATGATTTATAAATTATAAAATTATAAATTATATAATTTTATAAATTATTACAATAAGCCACATGGGCCTTGTAATAGGTAGATTTTTTAAATTGAAATAAATTATTTAGATAGTTGGTTAATTAGTTAGTTAGCTAGTTAGTTAGGAAGTTGATTTGGGGTGAGATTTATTTGAAGAATTCGCCCAAGGCCTGTAAATTTCAGCTGCGATTTATTTCTTGTTTGGATTAGATTAGTTATAGTTAATTTATGATATAGAAGACAACTCCTATTTGAACTAGGTTTCAGCATAATCTTGTATTCTTTGTGATTGCCGATTTCTCCATATAAAAAGGGAGAGATGGATGGATTATTTCAATCTTTTTATTCAATCAAATATTAAGAATTTTGAGTTATACTCATTGCTTGCGAGCATCTTCATAGTTTCTTAATCCCGCGGGTTAATTAATTATCAATAACCTTGTGAACTAATCCTGCAGGCTAGTTAGTGAGAAAGTCAAAATTAAGTGTACCCCGAGGGGTAGATGCTTGAATTTTGTGCGGCACAAGTAGGGTTTGAAAAATCCCTATTCTTTTCAAAGATCTAAAACTCCGCAATCCAAAATCTTCGCAAGGAGATTCATATCAGTTGGTATCAGAGCAAAGCGAAAGATTCTTGGGCGAGTTCATCATCAAGGGTTTCGAGTTTTTCTGGAATATATTTTTGAAATTAATTCATAAAATTTATAAACTCTGTCGTGTCATATTTTAACTATTATTGTTTGATCTCTCTTAGCAAGATGATTGAATCTAGAATCGAAGGGTCCGAGAGTTAGAATACTTCTGTACTACTGATGCAGGGACAACAATTTACCAGTTTTTAATTGTTTTCCAATTTTGTTTTTATTTTAGAAATTAGTTCCAAAATTTCCTTTTCTTTATTATTTCCAATTTCCTTTTTATTTTCGGAAATTAGCTCCGAAATTCCTTTTCATTATTATTTCAGGTTTTTAATTTTAGTATTTAAAGACCACATGTTCTGATATTTTATCAATTCAATCATAATAATATTTTTGAGATTATTTTCTCTC
>JAULKK010150110.1:0-16716 GCA_032355705.1 Rubia peregrina | reverse complement strand
TAACTATTCATGTGGTTGTTGCTTCTGCAGAGAGAAGTTTTTCAAAATTAAAATTGTGAAGTCTTATTTGCGCTCGACAATGTTACAAGAAAGACTAAAATGACTAGCATTGATAGCAACCGAGAATGATTTTTGAAGAAATTAAATTATGAAAAATTAATAATTGATTTTGTTTCGAGAAAAGTTAGGAGGATAACACTTTTCAAATAATTTTTACTAGTATATTAAAAATACATTGTACTTGAATAAATGTTTAATATTTAATGATTAATACATATATGTGTGTGTGTGTGTATAATCTCCAAAAGGGCCTCCAATTAATTTTTTTGAAGGGCCTCTGTAATGTTTGAGACGGCCCTGTTTAGGTTGCCTTAATGCTGATTTGGGAAGTGATGTTAGATCTATTTTTGTGTGGTTGACATATCTTTCTTGCAAGTATGAAACTTGCAAAAGATAAATGACAAATCTAATGTGTGTTACTGTGATATATTAGGGATGGGACGCTATTTCGAGTCAGTGGACTCTGTTCGGCGTGTTTAGGTCGAGCTTCTTGGACGGATTCACAGTAGAGGAGGGCCCCTTCATCATCTCATATACCTCTTTCATAATGCAACAAACACCGTTGTTCATAATTTTATCTTTAACTGTATTTTTGTAAATAAGATTATCCCCTATCAGGTCATAAGATCACTCAAAAGTAAGCCTTTTGACCAATTCGATGAATAAAAATGGTTGGATTCCCAAACACCCCGTCACTGACGGTTTTGATTGATTGGGGGGGAATAATGTTAGCAATATAGAAGGGATAGTCTCATTTCATTTATTAGCAACCTTATTTAATATTATCTCACCAGCATTTACTTAAACTATGTTGTTTGCCTCATATTAATGAACTATTTTTTCCTAAAATAATTCCATTTTATGCATGAACGATGGTATATAGGAATCATCATCTTATATATCGGGTATATTTTCTTCTTCGGATAAAATTGAGAGGAGGCGAAGCCTGCGCAAAGAGCGGGTATAGGTGGCTACCCTATTGATGTCGCCTAGACGGGACCAAGCTATGGGACTGATTCTTCTTTTCAAATAGAGAAGAGAAGGAACGGGAAAGGAAAACAAGTTAAAGAAGAATAATAAATGGAACACGATAATTCAAGTTGAGGATAATGGAATGATAATAGCCTAATTCACGCATAGAAAGTAGTAAATATACACAAATAATCTAACATAAACCCCCCTCCCCCACCCCCACCCCCACCCCCACCCCCCACAAGCAAAATGTAAGATTACTGCACATCAAAGCTTTGATTAAAAAAGTTAAACAATGAATGATTAAGCACTGTTATTATTACATAGGATAATGGGCGGAGAGGAGAGAGTAAGTTGAAGGTCTCAAAGAAGATATCCTATCCAAGAAACCTAAGCAACGGATTAAGCCAAAGCACAATATTTGAACTCACAACTGGAACGAGAGATGATAGGTGATCAGATTGCAGCCGAGAAAAATGCATAGCCATAGGTAGAACTGCGAGTATCAACACATCTGGCCCAATAATCATCAGAATAACCAGTGAGTGAATGAACCTGAAGTAGGGTGAAAAAAGAGGTCGTAGTGCAGGGTGCCGCAAACATAATAAAGTATTCGAGTGGCAACCTAGAAATTATCATCTCGGGGGGATGTAGATGTTGGCTATACATGTTAATGCCACAAGAGATGTCAAATCTAGTGGTGGCTAAGTAATATAGAGCACTAGCAACATAATGGTAGAGAATCGGATTAGAAAACACTGGGATAGTGGAGCTATGAAGTTGATTGTCAGGAACAAAAGGGGTGGAAATCAGGGTAGCATCAATCTTGTCAACCTGCTGAAGAATGTCCATAGCGTCTTTATCGTGATGACGGAAGAGGCCAGATGTTGAAATAGAGACCTCCAAACCCAGTAACTACTAAACATGACTAAGATCCTTAATCACAATTTCTTAGTTAGGTGAGAGATAAACCAGCAAATGAGATCAAAATCATTTCCTATCAGAATGATATCAACAATGTAAAGAGAAAGAGATATAGAACCTTGGATCCCTTAGTAAAAATAACAGAAGTTTACACCAAAAGAACGTGGAACAAGATCCACGCTTGTTGCTGCCGAAGTGTCTACATCTCATTATCCATGGAAGCAACCCCACGAGGATCCTTAAGGGTCGAGATATATCCATTAGGCTTGGATTATGACATAACATGTGCAACAAGTCTGGCGATAACATTGTCGAGATAAGATCGAGGTTGAAGGTTACCTTTGCAAGCACGAATCATCATAGCATTGGTCCACCGGGGTGGAGATGGACAAGGTGACGACTGTAGTGAAATGTGTGTAGGAAACCCAGCAACAAGATTAACATGCATATTAGGTACTAGAGTAGCTGAAACACCATTCTCGATAAGAAAAATACGACATGAGGAGGCTGGAGGTGCCACTGTGGAAAAAGCAGGAATATCATCAAAAGCATATGCATGCACAAAATCATTACCATCCAATAATGTAGATTTTCCATAAAGAAAAGAGATACGGAAGCACTATCACCAACATATGGAACGTAAGTATCATCAAAATGAGCATGTCTACTGACATAAATCTTCTGAGATGTAGGATACATGCACTGATATTCTTCGTACTGGGATCATCATCGGTTCAATGTACTTTAAGGCCCCATGCAAAAATTTATTTTGGGCCCTTCTGTAATTTTTTATTCAATACAAATATAGAAACCATTACTGGAAAACATCCCCATAAGCACGGGTATTTCTAGCATTTTCATACCGGTGCCTAAGTGACCCAGTGCAAAAATGTAGTTACATAGGCAGCAGTACCACTTACTGGTGTCTATGAAACTACATTCCGACACTGAATCATTTAGGCACCGGAATGAAAACTCTCAAAATACTTGTGTCTATGGTGAAATACCAATGCTAGTAGATAGGCGATCAATAAAAAAACCCAGCCAGTGATAATAAACTCACCGGCTGGAATGAAATCCATAAATTCATAAAGACCAATAGGCCGAACAAAACACATAAAAAATCAGAAGTTCATTACATATATAAAAAATTACATATCAGCCCTCAATTCATGAAATAAACTAGAGCTAAACATAGATTAACAACATCAATTATCATAAAAACTAGAACCTAATCTCAATAAACCCAGGATAATATCAACGAACTAGGACCGTGAAGGTGAGGTCGGACGTAAGGCCTGAGGATCTGAGCTAAACCTGGCATTTTCGGTGTAGCTCATGACTCTAACCATCGACCGGAGTGCGGGGAGATGGCATCGGGGTGGTCTGGGAGAATGCATAGGGGATAGTGCATAGCGGCGGAGGAGACAATGACCAGAGCGGCGGAGATAGCTCGTAGGTGGAACGGAAGCGATGGTGTACTCAAAGAAGAGCTTGAAGGTGTGCGGCCAGAGGAGAAGTGTCATCTACAGCGGCGGCGGATCTGGAGGGTGGAGAGGGGACTGTTGGCGTCAAAGCCTTCAAAGGATCGGCGGTAACAAAGAGGGAGATGTGGTGAAGGGGGAGGGAAAGAATGGAGAGGAGGTAGAGGCAGAGAGAGGTGGTGAAGTGAGAATTATTAGGAAGGAGGGTTTTATATGATTAGGGTTTCGGTGCTCTAACTTGGGCCAAATTGGGTTTTTTAACACCGTAGCACCGGTATGAAAACCGATGCGCATGGTGATCATACTAGTGCTAGGTACTTCAAATGCAGCTACGTGACGTTGCTTTGAATCAATGATTTAATTTATTTTTCTTCCCGAGAGCAAAGAGAAGAAAAATATTCTAAGTACCTAGCACTGGTAGTATGACTGTTGCCTATAATGGTGCTACTGGTGCTCAAAAAACCCCTCAAAAATATTGTACAAAATTCAAATTTTCATTTTCCCGCTACACAGTAGCACCGGTATGACTGAAAAACAATGTCAGTGATAGTATATTCTTCCCTCTAAGTTACCTTTTTGTTTTTTATAATTATGTCCACAAGAATAAATTTGGAGGAGGCGAATCACAAAATTAGAGAAACCAAAACACAATTTAATAAAAAAATCACGTTATTGAAAACTGGGCTACTGTGGGTGAACGAAAGAGCTTGTAACATAATTCTTTGAAAATTACACTGTGATCCAAAATTGTGTTTCCCCATTATCATTGCTCTAATTTACATGATTTTTGTTATTCTTACCTAAATATGGAAATATAAATAAATTGGTGAAATATTGAAAGGCTCTAGTAAATGTTCTAGAGTAACTTGTGGTTGATTATATAAAAGTTATAAAGTGAAATCGGAAAGGATTATGGATATATTCTTGTGCTTGATTTTTGATAAATATTCCCTTAGACATGGAAAATAAAAATGGGGGTGTATAGGGTAGCATCACATTCGAGCGGATTTCAATTTAGAGTTACGAGTAAAAAAATTACATTTTGCACTTAGGTCCCTCCAAGAAAGTTGGAGTCGTCGAATCACGAAATTGGCGAAACCAAAATGCAATTCAATAATATACTATCACAAACCTGCAATTTGGGCATGTATGGGTGAACGGAAGGGTCTCAAAAGTAAACATTGATTACTTCTATAAATTCTTGGAAAATTACACCGTGGCCCAAAATTATGTTACCCCATTACCCACTGCTCCACTGCCTAGATGTAAAAATATAAAATAAATTATTTTTTGGGTGAAATATTGAAAAGCGCTAGTACATGTTTTAGAGTAACTTATGGTTGATTACTTAGAAGTTACAAAGTGAAATCGGAAAGGATTATAGATATGTTTTTGCTCTTGATTTTTGTTAAATATTCCCTTACAGGCATGAAAAATACAATGGGGTGTATAAGGAAGCATCACGTTCGAGTGGAATTCAATTTGGAGTCACGAGTAAAAAAATTACCTTTTGCACTTAGGTCCCTCCAAGAAAGTTGGAGTCGTCAAATCACGAAATTAGCATAATCAAAATGAAATACAATAATATACGATCGCAACTCTGCAATTTGGGCATGTATGGGTGAACGGAAGGGTCTCAAAAGTAAACATCAATTACATCTATAAATTCTTGGAAAATTACATTGTGGCTCAAAATTGTGTAACCCCATTATCCATTTCTTCAAAATACACTATTTTTGTTATTTTTAACTAAATATAGAAATATTAAATAAATGAATTTTGTGGTGAAATATTGGAAAGTGGTAGTACATGCATGTTATTGAGTAACTCATATCATAAACCAATTTTTAAAAGTAACTCATATCATAAACCCATTTTTCAAAAAAATTATGAGCACCAGTATTATTACCAGTGACATTCCTCAAAATACCGGTGCTAGCTATTTTCCCACTAAAATTTTACCCGCCAAAATTATTATTCTAGTCATAGGCACAGGTATTAGCACCGGTATATGACATCATAAAAAATGATGTTGAAAATTATTAAATTCAAACATATTTTTCTTCAAAGGCACTTATATCTAGCACCGGTATTCAGTGTACCAATACTGAATTTAGTCATATGCATCAATTTTTTTTGTACCGGTGCTGAATTTATTATAGGCACCGATATTTTAGTTTTGTAGCACCGGCATCATTAACACACTGGTGCTTATGGGGGTGTTTTCTAGTAGTGAACAAAAAGGGTTCTTGGGATAAGGATCTAGCCAAGTGCAATGGTAGGAGGCTCACTCTATTTTTTTTTTATTTTTAATAATCTATTTTAAATAGCACAATATAGGGGATATAAAATAGAAGATTGAAGATAAATATTGTTCTTACATATATTTTTAAAAATAGTATTTCCATTTATAGATAATTTTTAAAATGCCTAAACTTAAAAACAAAATACCTTAACGCATAAAATGTTAGAAAGAAAGAAGAAGAAATCATAAGCGTTTTTGGGCCAAAAGTTTTAAATTTAAAGTGGCCCAACTTATTAAATAATTATGGAACTACATGGCCAAGATTTTGAAGATTATGTTAAAAGGGGAAAAAGAATAATACATATGAAAGGCTTTCAAAATATTTCCGGGCCCCTGGAAAAATTGGGCCTTGTGCAAGCGCACAGCCAACACTGGTCTTGGACCAGACCTATATGGGATTTGTACCCAAGAAAAAAGTGGGAAAACTGCAAGGGACAAAAAATTTAGAGTAAAGGGTTAAAATGATCGTAACTTTAGATTGAAATGGTCAATAAAATCCTACAAAATGAAATTGTGTCAAATAACTCTAACTTTATGACGTATGTGCCAATCTAACCCTGAGCATCACTGACTTCAATTGTCAACGGAAAATCTGACTAATATGTAATAAAATGACCATTTTACCCTTGAGATATAAAAATGAAAAGACAAAATACCCTTTATTTCTTCTTCTTCTTTTCCTCCTTATATGTCACTGCTGATCCCATCCCAATTTGTATAGCGACTAAAAAAATCCAGGAAGTTTTTTGCTGAGCCTTCGCGTTCGCTGGTAAGAATAACGGAAGGATGATAGCAGTAAATTGAGGAGAATGAGTCGAAGAATGATGGGGTGGTGGAAATGGGAGCGAAAATGGATGACTCGGGTTGAATCTCAAGTTAGTCGATTCCATATCCAGCCTGAGCCAGATATGTCGTAGCAAGAGTGTCGTGAGGAGTATATCCTGCCCGAGCCAGGTATACAAAAGATGATCCACCTTGCTTCAGTAGCGGTGGGTAAGGCAACAACGATCCACCCTCCTTCAGTGGCAGATGCAAAGAATAAACTTGCTGGTACGTTTCACTGGTCCAAGCTGAAACCCCAGATACGCTACCACCGGCTCATGCGGCAACACATTTCTCACCGAATTTCTCAACGGGTGGCAGGGGATTGAACGGGAGGGGTGGTGGCAGGTTCTGGAGGGATGAGGTGGTGGCGGATGGGGTTTTTTCTGGGAGGGATGGTTTTCGGCAATATTTAGGATGAAATGACTGAATTCACATCCTGGGTGGTATCTAGATTTTCTAAATGCATGTTCTTCTCTTTTCCTTCCTGATTAACTTCAGAAATCACCGAATTTTCTCAGAAGGTAGTGGCTTGGGTAACGGGTGGGGAGTTGAATGAGATGGGTGACGTGAAAGGTGGTTGCAGGTTCTGGAAAAATGGGGCGGTGGCGGATGAGTGTGGTTTTTCGGGGAGGTAATGTGAGAGGTTTCGGCGGGAACGAGAGGGGTGGCAAAAGAGCAATGGGGCTGGTTTTTCCCGTGGGGGTAAAATGGAAAGATAAATTCAGCTAATGGGACAAGAGTATTTTCATCCTCTCAGGGGTGGCCAATGCCCAAATTCCTCAGTCAAGGCCGGAATTAGGACAGAAGTTTATAACTGCACAATTTGTTATAAAGTTAGGATTATTTTTGCACTTTCTCATTTTACAGGGTTATATTGGCACTTTCAACATAAAGTTAGGGTTAGAAGTGTAAAAATCACAAACTTTTATCTACATATGAACAGAAATAAGAATAAACACAACAACCAATATACATGGAAGTTAGTGTAGATAATGATTCCATAGATATCTTCAAGGGTTATTTTCTGCCAAGAACATAAGTGAGCAATCGGTTGATGGTATAAGTGGTTGAATCAAAGGTGACAGGCCAATAAGAAAGAGGTATGGGTAATTGGTATAGCATAGACGAGCCCATTTAATCGATATGATGGTGCTTACGTTCAACTCGACTATTCTGCTTAGAAATTTGGGCAAGAAATTTAATGATGAACACGTTTAAACTTAAAGTGACAACGTAAGTGACCATTGGTAATCTATTTCCCCACCCCAATCACTTTGGAAAATGATGGTGGTAGAATAGAATGGATTCTTCAAAATGGCCTCCAATTGAAGATAAGCTTCCCAAAAATAAGATTTATGGCGAAGCGGGTAAACCATGAGAATAGGGAATGATCATCAAGAAACAAAGCATAATAATAGAAATCATCAATAGATTAAAAAATTGAAAATCACAAATAAAACACAATGCACAATATCAAACAACCTTATATCATGTGTATCATTTGAAGGAAATGATAAATGATTTGCTTTAGCCATTTCACACGAGGCACAAAGGTTTAGTTTAGGCAAAATTGATGAGATGGATAAGGAGTTAGAAGCATGAAAAAATGGAAATAATCAAATATGGAAGATGACCAAGCCTATCATGCCAAGTTTTAAAGAAGCCAGAGAGTTATTTGATTCTACAATAGACAATAGGTAGATGCACCATAATCTAAGACATAAAATATATTCTCACAATAGTCGTGACCCAAATTTTTTCTAGTTATTTTATGTAGAATAATAATAAACGGTCATCGAAATAAATAACAGAATTTGACCCCCGACTTAATTTGCTAATCGACAACGGATTTTAGTGATTTAAGAACAATAAGCACACATAAAGCAATATAGACTTAAAAATTCAAGAATCGCCAATATGACTAACAAGGAATTGAGTATCATTACAAATAGCGACACGATTGGGACCATGATAAGGGATCACATGATCAACCACTGGTGTTCTTGGTTTAAGCTTAGATATTCAATGCCAAGAAATAACTCATAAAAACATAGTAGATGATGACCTTTCCAGAAGGCCTTTTGATGATAGTAAATTGGAAGTTGGTATACATGTTGAAGTCAGAACTATAACCTCTTTACAACCCTCTTGGGTTGTTCAATTAGAGGAGAGTTATCAAGGTGATCCTTTAGCACAATATTACTCAATCTGCATTATCTAAGGGAGTTTATGAGTTTCAACATGTAAAGGGAATATTGAAAAAGAAATAAGAAAATTTATGTGGAATTTAATGTGAGATGAGAAAGCAAATCTTTTTCTTCTATGCTTGCCTCTACGTTAGGCGGACGTTCAGGATAAAATGTATTAAGACAAAGAGTGTTATCAATTTTATTTGAGCCTTGGGTGTCATATATCATAAAAGTAGGAGTGAACATAGCTATTCTCTTGACTTATTGCAACCTTTACCCATTCCTTATTAGACCCGAAAACATGTAACTATGAAATTCATGGAAAAATTACTTATTTCTCAGAGTTCTAAGAATTTACCAGTAGTTAGGGGTAGGTTAACCAAATACACTCGCTCCTTATTTTCATTGCTCGGAAAATTGGTGACCTATCCATGGAACCAGAGACAATTATTAGTGACAAAATAAAATATTGTGAGCTTCTTTAAAAAGGAGTTTTTCTCTCAAATGAGAAGAACAGTGAAATACAATTCAATCAACCATTGTGAAACTGATCGTCAAACTGAGAGGATGTGTTAGATGGTGGAAACTTATCTTTATTGGATAAACTTGATACTTGGAAGTATTGAATTACCACCGCAAAATGGAGATCCTGCCCAAAAAAATTAGGGGCCTGAAGCAAATCGTAAGAAATGGGCTACACATACCTAAAATATATTTAATATAATCTGTAATATATTAATCAACATATAATGGGGTCTCCTTTTATATTACATATCGGGCCATTAGCAATATTCCCTAAAAATGATTTAATTTTTTATTTAAAAAATGAGGCCATTGTAATCTTTTTAAATAGGTGCATGTGGTGTAACACCACATTCCATAATAGCATTGGCATGTCACCTTATGAGGCACTAAATGGTGTTAAACGATTGTCATTACCATTTGATTATATGACATTGTTCCCAGTTGTACATGATATGATGAAGAAAATTAAGAGAAACTACTACTATGTGGCTTCAGCAGCATCTACAAAAGAGATCGATCTAGGATGAAGTTTTATGCTGATAAAAAAATTGGCAGGGTTTTTGTTGTTGATGATTAGGCATACTTAAGAATTCAGAAAGCACACGTCTCTGGTTGAAACATTAATTTCTATCTACTCCTCGGTATTTTGGAATTTTCAAGTTCATTTACATGTATTGGAGAAGTGTCTTAGAAGCTACTTTATCTTAACATGCCAAGATCCATCCCATCTTTCAGATATATTCGCTCAAAGGTCACATTGATTTTCCACTTACCATAAGATCTATCACATATTTCATATTTATTTGCTCAAATGTCACATTGATTCACCACCTTTAATCATTGTTTTGATCCCTCTTGAGAACTTATAAGATGTTGTGACTTTGGAACCATTGAGAATTTTACAAATATAGTTAACTCAGAACTAATTGTAGTCATTAAAGATGTGTATTCTCTATAAATTGTATTCACGACATAATAGTAGTTTTGCTATGTAACTGAAGAACTGGGCCATGAGATGATATAACTAAAGGCCCAAGAGAACAGCTGGGTTCTTTAATACTCATTTCATAAAAGGTACTCACCCCTATTACGCATCTAATTCTTTTAATTTATTTTTCTTCCATATAAAAAGTTGATTCTATCTCCTGTGAGACTATGTCATAGTAAAATCAAAAGAATAACATAAATATTACAAAAATATAATAGAAACTTTTAAAAATTTGGGAGTCAAAACATAATTACTTTTAATTCAGGGTTTATTTTAAAATGAGCGCTGAAACTCAGGGATCAATATGCAATTTCCCCCAAAAAAACATATCCTCTACAAACCCTCACGCGCGTCGGCAACCTTCTTCGCACACTCTGCGTTGTCCATTATCGTCCCCCTCATTTTTGTCGTCGCCATCAAGAAAGCGATGATGGGCAATGGTTGAGGCCCAACAGTTCTGATGGGTGCATCAGGGTTTGTCGAATGTCGCTGAGGATATACTTGCGGGATATGGTGATTCCCAGAAGATGAGGGTGATGCATTAGGTTTAGACAATGGTTGCAGTAGGTAATGACTATTCACGACCGGAGAGGATGATTTGGCATCAGATTTAGCCGATAGGATGTGAGTGATCTTGGGAGTTGGATTTTTCTAGTTAGGCTAATTTGGATTTAATAGCTAAAACTCACATCAATGCACATCAAAAAAAGTTAAATATTAAATTAAAATATTAAAAGAAATATCAGATTAAAATATTTAACTAATAAATAAAATATTAAAATAAATATTAAGTCAAAATAGTTGAACATCAAATAAAAACACATCGAATATTGTTGGGCGCCACAATTAATTTTAGTCCCAAGTTGGAATGATTTTGACTTTTTAGAATTGTGAGTGGAGGGCGATTTAAAAATTTGGAGGGTTGTCAAATTTTTCTAAGCAAAGTTGAATGTTAGTTAAAAACTAAGACATGCACTTTTGGCGGGCAATTTATTCAAAATGGCAGCCTCTTTTCACACTTTTATCGTATTTGAAATAATTGGATTCTGATGCACACGTCATCATTATTCGTAGAATGTCAGGAACACCCTTATTACGTCCAGTGTGAATAAATAAATTAAAAATAATGAGTCAAATGAAAATAATAAATAATATTAATCAATAATAATAATATTAAATATAATTTTATTAATTTTAATTTCATTAAACTAAATAAAATCAAATGAAAGTAAATGAAATGAAAATGAAGTACAAATAAAATAAAATAAACGTAATCTTACTCTTCTCTTTAGTAATAAGCGAATAAAAAATAACTATATTTCCATTATGTTCACTGTGTACCTCTGTTCCATTTCCTGATAGACACTGGTGGAAAATTTATATTACTAAGGATAATTTTGAAAAATTTCTATTCAGACCCTGTCGGAAAGAAAAAAAAATTGAAGTAGTTTTGAATTTTTTTTTCCTATCAATCCTCTCTAATAGGTAAACAAATATTGAGAAATTTTATTTTTTACTACCAGTCGGTCCAACCCTAGCCGAAAATATTTTCAGATATATTTAAGTTATAGACAAACTATTGTATTTTTTTACTTATACACTGGCATACTGCATTTGTTAAATTACAAACTAATTTTTTTAATTAAAATTTATTTATTGTATTTATATATATATATTCACATTCAAATACACATTATTAATTGTTTAAACTTATAAATATAAAATTCCGTCTCTTGAAAGACAGTCTTTTCATCGCTGGTGGAAAGACAAAAGTTTAAACTGCAAATTAGAACAAATCATGATTAAAAAATTGTGTTGTATTAATTGGGTCATAAACTTATAACTAATGCATATTGCATTTATTAAAATTTTAATATTGCAACTAAATTGTTTTACCTTTCTATAATTCTAATTCAATTTTTCCAAGATTTTGCCTAGCTAAAATACAGTATTTATTTTTTCAAAAAATAAATATATTAAGGTAAAAAGGAAAGTGTTATATCCATAAACTTATGGGTAGACCACCATTTCCGAGACTTCCCATTTTACTATATAAATGTTAATAATATAATTTGAGGTAGTATTAGATTCGTCTAATACATGTTATATACTCCTTTTTACCATTTTAAACTGCAATTTTACTATTTTTTTAGTCAAAACTTCCTAATCTTACCTATAAAACTGAATTGGTACATAAGTGTAAATGCTAAGTATTATTTATTTTTAGATTCATTATAACATATATTTTTAAATTATACTCAATAAAATATACCTCCTCCGTCCCAGAGAAATTGACACAATTAATTTTGGATCGGTATTTTATGCAAGATGAGGTGGAAGTGTTGATGGAAAATAAAGTAAGGGTATTTTGGTAATGGAAGAGTTGACTAGTAGATTTAATCAACCTTTCGAGGGAAAATATAGTAAATGTATAAGCTCTTTTTTACCACTTTAGGTAAGAATTGAATTGTGTCAATTTCTGTAGGACTGATAAAAATAAAAATTGTACCAATTTCTCTGAGACGGGAGGAGTATTAAAGATCAAATATTTTTTAATTTAACTGTTGAAAGTTAAAATGTGCAATTTAAAATGGAACGGAGAGAGTTAAAATATTTTCAAATTATAATTTAGGAAGGAAAGAGGAGTTTAATTTAAATAAGCGCTTTCAAAGTTGTATTTTTTAAAATATTTTTGTTATAAAATATGTCAAAAGCAAAGAATCATCTCATTAAAATAGGAATGGTATGCATGGTGGAAATCACTTTTTTTAAAACAAATAGTCGGGCCCTTCTCATTAATATTTAGAAATGGTTTACAATTTTGGTAATAGACAGTATTGATTCTAGTCTATCTTCTTTTACAATGGATGTACTAATAAACTATTGAAAACCATAAATAAAATGAGAAAAACTAACTATTACAAAGTGGGAATAAATCTCATATGATTGGCTCACGGAGGGTGAGTGGGGTGAGCGTCCCACTTGATAGACCGTGAAGGTGTATCAGAGCTCCACACCAGCATGGTGTATTGGAGCTTGCTCCACGCCAACCTGGCGTATAGAGACTTAAAGACCATCATTTATTAGGAGGAGAAACCAGGTTGTGTCTGGTCAGTCGAACACAACGCCTTGAACTAGTTAATCTAAAACACCGCTTTTATCCAGGGAAGTCATGCTACAACGTAGCTCATTTTTAGCTCATAAGGTTAAGGAATAAGCTTAAAAAAATACGTTGGATGTGCATTAGGCCTGGACTTCAGAAGGACTGAGGTGAGGAGTTGTAGTATGTCTCTGATCGCTACTGTTGACCCCCCTCCCCCCTCCGCAATTTATTCACCATTTACAGGGACATTGTATGCATTGACCGGGATTCTTTAGCTGCTGCTGATCGGGTTGTTTATGACCGTCGTCCCTGTGCTCCGTTAATTGCCCGTGCTATATTCATTGATTGTGCTTCATTCATTAACTGTCGTTGATCGTGCTCCATTTGTTGAACGTGCTACAGTCGTTTACCGTTCATTGACTGTTCATTGACCGTCCTTGAACGTTGTAGATCGTCGTGCTCCATTCAATGACCATGCTCACTTCTTTGATTGTGCTTACGTTCCTTGACCGTGCTCCGGTCGTTGACCATTCTTGACTGATCTTTGATCGTCCTTGAATGTCGTAAATTGCCGTGCTCCATTCAATGCTCATGCTCACTTCATTGATTGTGCTTGCATTCTTTGACAGTCGTTGTACGTGCTTCGTTCCAACGAACGTGCTCCGTTAGTTGAACGTGCTCCGTTAGTTGACCGTGTTCTTTACTGTCGCTTACTGTGCTCCGTTCATTGACCGTGCTCCATGCAGTAACCGGTCGATGACCCCTGTTGATCCGCCCATTGACCGTCATTGATTTGGTCGTTGACCGGCATTGACTCTGTTGTTGACTCCCTTTGACCAGTCCAAATGGCTGGCCGTTGACCTCTAATGAACCATACCTTGGTCGTCTGTTGACCCATACGTTGCCTGGCCGCTGACCCAACTATGACGCCATCTGCCATTACCAGATCTGCAGCGTCGCCGGAGAAGAAGATTCATCTCCGCCGGTTGCTGGTTCGCTGACCGGGCTTGGCTTAGATCAGGCACACCAAGCTCCTTCGTCCTCGTCTTACTCCATCGTCGTCCGTTTAACTCCGTCCATCGTCGTCCGGCTTCAACCTTCTCAGACTGGTATCTACGCTTGGCTTTGCTCGGCAACTACCTATTCCCCAGTAAACTACCTCTATACTACTACTAGAGAACTAAAAATATAAAGATGGTGGGGGAGGCTGCCGGACGGCCGGCGGCGGCAGCCTCCCCGAGATTAGGATTGAGGTGGTGAGCTTCTCTGGTTTTTCGAGAGAGTTTGAATAGTTTTTTGCTTTTTTCAAGAGGGTCCAGTGTTTAACTATACACTTTAAACTCCATTTCGACATTCCATGTAATAGTGATGTAAAAAATAATATAATTCTGACATTTTTTTACTTGATGTGGCAATTCAACACGGTATTATTTTGCAAAAATTGTACATCTCATGTGAAGGTGTACATGAATAATGCAATTCTAGTATATTTTTGTTTGATGGAATCACTCAAGGCAATCTACTATTATAAAATTAATGTTTAAATACTCCATATGATGGTGGTGTACACAAAAAATATATAAATCTGGTCTGTTTTTACTTGATGTGGTCTCTTAGTGAGGTTTTATGTTATGAAATTATTGGAGTTTGGGCATCCCACATGATGCTATTGTACACAAATAATGCAATTTAGACCTTTTTTACTTGATGTGACCATTTAATGCGGTCCACTTTTCGAAAACTTAATGACTAAAACGTCCCATGTGATGTTTCCTCAATTTACCTTATTTATTTTGACCGTTCTTCTTTGGTTTCAACCTAAATTTATACATACTCACAAATTATGAAGCGATAAACTCTTCTCCCAATTTCAACATATCTTCCAAAGACACAAATTTTCATTTTGACAAAAATAAGTTGTTGGCTCATGCATGTTTGTTGGTATCGCACGATATTATCATAGGAAACAACTAGTATGATGATACCTTTTGGTTTCATATGCAACAAACTTACAATATCAAAGTAACTGAGATTGGTGAGTATCGCACTGGTAGATCCACAAATTTGTATTTTTTTCCGATCATAGAGAAGGCAATACGAATGCTAATGAGATTAACAATTTGCATTCAAGTTGTGACTCCTAAAATGATATTGTAAGTTTAAAGGAAAATTACTACTTAGCTTCTTCTTTTTTGTTTCGCATTAGTAGTACGAACATTTACTTTTTTGGATGGATCAAGAAAAAGAGATGCTTGAACTAGACGATAAATATAAAAATGATTTAAATTTGACCATGTATGAGATGTTTACGAAGATCTTCTGAAATTTCAAAATGATGCACTGTCACCGTGACTATTCACAAACCAAAGAAATTTCAATGACTTCCCCAAATTCGATGAGATTCATTTTTCCAATTCTCCAGTGTCATCTCATCTTGGGTTAGACTCTTCCACGTAGATGTAGATGGTATTTCTGGTTGTTGCACATCAACACACCCAATTGGAGGAAATAAAGAAATATCCAAAAGAAAGTAAAGCGAACAATGTACATCCAATTTCGATAAGGATCCAAAAGAAAGAGATCACTTATCAAGTCTTATGGAGTCCAATTAATCACAGTGAAATGGGCAATTAGACCTCTAACGCATGCATCAAAATCACTTAAGTATGGTTCATGATGATAAAATTATGGAGAGGGATTTGAGCACCGTTGTTGATCCTAAAATGCATGCATACACGTGTGCAATAGGACCAGGAAAAAATCATGGCAAAAGGATATGTCTCAATTGTTGAAATCTTAAACCTAATTTCGGATATTGGTGGATTGAAAACAGGTCTCCTTATTAATAAGAATAAATATTTTTATGTATTTTTTAGTCTATCATATATCACTCCATGTTCTTTTAAATTTTTTGTTCTTGATCTTTTATATTATTATAGATTTATAGTAAGTCTGGTGTGAATTTTATTTATTATTTTTTTTATTGTGTGTTTTTATCATATTTGACATTGAATTTTTTAGCACTTCAATACATTAATTTTCTTTAAATAATGTAATGTGTTATAATTGATAGTTCAAAATGATATATATATATATATATAAACTGATGTTTAATTTAAAATAATATCTCATAGTTTATATGTTTATTCTCAAACTATCATAACACTATTCTAAATTTTATTTTATTTATTAATAAATATATATATATATAGTAATATTTTATATGACCTCTTTCTCTAAAATACATTTCACAACCAATAATATTATACTCCCTCCGTCCCGTAATAAATGGCACCCTTTCTATTTTCGTCCGTCCCACATAAAATGACACCCTTTCATTC
>JAULKK010150004.1:6142-16717 GCA_032355705.1 Rubia peregrina | reverse complement strand
ATGCCAACTCATATGTGTAAAACTAGCGGGTGTCAGCTCATGCAGTGACCCATATGGGTAAACTCGCGGGTTTCAAATGAGCTTATATACAAACCCATATGAGTTGAAACCCGCAGGTTTACCCATATGGGTATACCCATGGTGAACCTTCAAACCCAACCCGCCGAACCCATATTTTTCAAATACCCATCTAACCCATTATCCATTTGACTCATTACCCACTTGACATGTGGGTTACAGATCTATTTTGACACCCTACTTTATTTACTATTATTGAGTCCTGACACGAGCCAGGAAAACATACTAGACACGACCTTCTCTAAGCAGGGAGGTCATTTCAGGGATATCACACCCAAGAAAATAAACTACTCTATTACTAATAGATCTATGACATTCATTGAATTAAATGCCACTGGTCTAAGAAACGAAGAGAAGGAAAAGAGAAGAAGAACTCTAGAGAAAGTGAGATAGAACTCTCATATTCCTTTCCACCTACCAAGAAAATAAAATCTACATTATGCCTACTTGTTCCAACCCTAGGAGACTAAAGACTCCTTATATAAGAGAAGATAAATGGGCCTCTAAAGGCCCAAGTTTGGATGAAACCTTAGTATAACTTTAAGGTCCCCACTATTGCCACATGGGCAAGGGCCGTGAAAAAGCACATGGGTTGGAGCTGCTCCCTGAGGGTACTGAGCACACGACCCGTGCAAAAGCACGTGGACCGTGGGTTGGGGTCTCCATAATCCATTTTGAGCGTGCGGGGCATGCAAAGTCTTGCATGGCACAGACTGGAGGTTTAGATCTTCAACATTTTGGCATACGGGCCGTGCAAATGAACACGGACCATGCGAGGACTTAGTCACCTCAGGTATCACCTTGGCATTGGTATAGCACGGGTCTTGCAAGCTTTGACTTTTCCAAAACTTGACATTTTCCTTCTTGTAGTCGATTTTATATCGCTCGAGAAGATGATCCAACAGTGCCACCCATGGACACTGATTCTTCTCGGATCCTTCCCAGACTCTGTACAACTCATGGATCTCAATTCATCGGCTTCTTTGTGTTCCTTCTTCGACCCTTCTATCTTCTACCACATTTTGACTCGTGACCCTCGACACTTTAGAGTAGTTTAGTGAATACCATTATCGCAAATGACCTTCACTAGACAACTCTAAAGTGTTTACGAGTAATCTACAATGAAACTCACAAAATAGGGTCTAGATGCTTGCAAAGACATAAACTCCATTAGATCTACTTAAATTTACTTTAAAACATTTAAATCTACTTAAACCTACTTAAATCTAGCAATCAACCACACAAAAAGCGACTTACAAATGTGCTAAATGCATTTGTTAACACATGCTTCTAGGTGCAGATCAATTTTCCCACACTTAAACCTTTACTCATCCTAGAGTAAACAAGAATGAGCAAAGATCTAAGAGGAACATAGCATGCAAAGAGTTCCAAAATACCTTCAAAATTTATTCCTAGAGTACCCTTGTTCCCCCCAAAACATAAGAATCTCTCAATTTTCACTTCTCAAAGAAACTAAGGCAAACTATCCAACCAACATACCAATTGAAATGGTGAGGTATACAAAATATATGTAAAACTAGCTTACTCCGCCAAAGAAGCTACCAACGACAAATCAAGAGAAGTATAGAGTAGTTCCAATTTCTCTAATTTTCTCTCAATTTTCGTAGGAGCTAGCTTCACACTTTTTTTTTTCTTTTTCAAGCTCACCCTCACATTTTTTCACAACAATTGGCCCCTTATTTTTGCATAGATTTTTCAACCTATCATGACCTTCCCATTTTTACCTAAGTCACCCTTTTGGATTTTCTACTTAGTCGGGTATTTTTTTCTTCTTTTTTCCCCAATTTTTTGAAGTGCTCTTAGAAGATCCACTGGTTACTAGCTACATAGAAACAACCAAGAATCATAAACGTTATCTAATCCCCTCCCCCCACAAATAAAACTTGCATTGTACTCAATGCATGTACAAAATCAAAGAACATGTGTCAAGGGAAGGAAATAAAAGGGTACTTACAATGAAAAATGAACACTAAAAATACCCTTAGTGGAAAAATGGGAGGTCGTCGCCGTACCTCTCAGAGATGATATTTTAAAGCCCTTTTGCTTACTAACTACAATTAAGTAGCTAGTGGCAAGTCGGGATCGTCCACAGAGACATGGGATATTCTCAAGTGGTAATTATTGTACTAGATATATAGAAACACAAATATATAAAAGCTTATAAAGAGGGGGGGGTTGGTTGGGTTTTTCTAAGTTAACGATTTAGATACAAGTTAAACTAACAAAGCATACAATAGCTAAAATGAGATTAAGTAAGAATTACGGAGTCTTGGGGCAATTTACTTATACTTACAAGCCTTTTATCTATCATTGACATATAATCTATTTAACATCTTTACTACTTGTTGTGAAGATAAATCTTCCATTCCTCTTTGATTGTAGTTTACTATAGTGAATTCAACATCTCTAGCTAAACCTCACTAATGACCCCTTTGTCTTTCAATGCCTAAAGGTATCTCATTAATGACATTAAGCTCAAAGAATCAACAAGCTTGGTAATACTTATAAACACTACATCGTGTCTAAGCATTGAACCAATTCATGCATTTACACAAGATTAGTTAAGAACGTTCAACGTTCATTAACTTCTCTCATTTGCTATACAAATAAACATGACGAAGAATTAAACATCACCACATTTACCTAGCACTCATAAAATCATCAACAACATTAGAAACCCTAAATCATGCTTTTGGATTTCATATCAAAGCTTTAAATGAATAATTTTCTTCAATAGAAGTCTCAAAGGCCTTATCAGATAAGATTTAATGGAAATCTCTAGGAATAGATGGTTTGCCAGTGGGTTTCTACACTACTGGAAAATCCCATTATAGGCACCGATTCAATATCCCAATGGCATCGGTATTTTGTTGCATGTCATACCGATGCCCAAGTATCCGGTGAAAATTTCAAGAGTTATGAGCACCTATAAACCATACCGGTGCTAGATATTGAGCACCGACAGGAAGAGAACCAGTGCTAAATTTTTTTGGATACTGTTTTTTAAAAAAGGCACGTCCAGATCAAGTTATTGGGCAACGGTATAACTTGTGCAGGTGCTAAATCATATCCATACCGGAGTCCAAAGATACAACATATACAGATAATGGGCACCAGTATGCTTAATTAATGGCGGTGCTTTATTTTGAGCTCTGATTTCATTTTTATTCCAGTGCTTAGTTAATTTTAGCACCATAAATTCTAGTGAGTAGTATGTTTCTTAGCACATGTATAAAACTTAATAGTAGTACCCGTATCAAATCAATGTACAACATGTGATGAATTATAGCACTGGTACAAACTTGAAGATATGACCGATGCTAGATTTTTCAAAAATTGGGCTGATTCATTTTTGAATTTGGGTGCCATCCCGGATCAACCACGAGAAAAATGGACTATATTTAATCCCACAAAACTGTATAAGAAATTGTAAATTTTCTATTGACTAAAAAATGAATCTAGAAATGATAAAATAAAATAAAGCATGAAATATCCATGTTAATACACTTTTCCCATCACTCATCCAAATATAACACTCAATTAAAGTCTATTGGATAATTTTTAGCATGTTTTACAAAATTAGTAAACCTTGCCTCACACTATCTGTTCTCCACCCATTAAAGTTCGTAGGCGTTGTATTTCCCTTAGTCTTGTAGAAAAACCTGCGATTCAATTAAATGTTAGTTAGTAAGAGGACGTACTGCAAGGGAAGGCAAAATTGTTGTTATTTATTCAGATTTTTAATACTTACGTCCAGTGGATTACTCAAAGTCGTGTTCATGACCAGCTTCTCCAGGAATAGCATGGCATAGTAGCCGCACTCCCATATACCTCTTTGTCCTCGGTGCTAAGATACAATAAGACAATACATAATGTATAATCAGTGTAAGGTGAGAAGAAAAACTATAAAGTATGTGCAAAGTTTTATGATGAATACTTACGTTGATGTCTGTTATCTTCCAGCTAAACTCGTCCGAGGGTTCATTCTTCCTCTTCTCCCTTTCATATTAACAAGCAAGCTTGGGGAAATTTATTTATAAAATAAACTTACAAAATTCGATGGCAAGAATGAAGTCTAATATCATGAAAGAACTTGGGAGCCGACGTAATCGTCAGACTTTATACCATCGGTGAGTGTGTCCAGTGTGAAGAATTTTTTTGTACCGAGACAAATAAGGATGAGGAACCAATGTGAGCTGCATTAGCATTTAAAAAATTAATATCTCAAGTGAATTTTACTATAGTGTGTAAACATTAATGTAATGTGTCTGACCTCCTGAGGTAGGGCACCACATAAATGTTGGCGTCCGATGCAACCACAATTTGCTAGATGAGGGCAAGCTGGTTGTTGATGTCATCCTCCTCATGACCGGTGTCATTTCTTCCTATGTTTATGATACAAAATTGGATTCTCCCCCTTGTTCGTGCCCTCCACTTTACTTCATAGGTTCCTTTTAGCGTACAAATCAATTCATGTCATCACTAGCATCATCTTCCTGCTAGCATTAATTTCAGTTGCCACCTCATTGCAATGTTTGATGAACTCCATCATCATTGGATACTCATTTAATTTGCGGCGATTTACAATCTGCATTTGGCCCCATAAAAAAGATGTATTAAGTATATAAAATTGTCCAAATAGAATAGTAACGTGGTTTTATAGAATTACCAACTTCAGCGGTTTGATTGACTTCTCAGAATATTGTTTGCCTGACCCACAACTAATTGTCGAACCAGATGGCTGCGTCGATGAAGTATTGACAGGCTGTAACATGTGACAATGAAACATTGTAATTTCGCTATTAGCATTTCAACACTTCGAATATCTACCACATTAAAAATATGTGCATAAAAATTAAATTGAAATACCTCATCCTTGGGGACCTCTAGGAATTCTCATTCCTTTTCGGAGGAATCATTGAGAGGCACCTCCTTCTCCTGCTCATTTGGGGTATACAAATCCTGATTGATCAGAGTCACGAGCCAGTCAACAACATGTCCAACAGCTTTCCCAACATCGACAATCTGTGGTTGACGGAGGGCAATCCAGCTCTTGCATGGAATACGGGATCAGAAACTCAGACACACGCCACTCTATTTGCTGATGTATGGTTGTGGCAATTTTTCTTGAGAAATCCCTTCGCCACTATGACCCTGGATCCATCTGGTTGCTTCACGAACAAAGAAACTTTATCCCCACTCTTTCATGCATTGTAGCACAACACTATATTTATTAGAAAATATATAACAATATATTTTTAAAAATACTAGAGATGACACAAATAAAATGAAATTGTAATCCAATTTTTAGCTCCTCATCGTCCTCCTCATTGCTTAGATCACCCTCAGATTTGGTCGGTGCCACGCTGACTTGGCCCAACGCTTTTTCAATGAATGTCTCGGGATCATCGAGGCTTGAAGGTATTTGGACCCCTCCAGCTGCTGCAGTCCCCTTGACAAGCTGGTCAAGGTATGTCACCGTCGCCTTTACCACCGGTTGGTCTGCAGGTTACTTTTTTTATTGCTATGTTGGGGAATGAGCTGCTATCACATTTGCTCCTGCTCTGGGATAGATGGGGTACGCCAAGATCTTTTGGGAGGTTGGCCTGAGTACCCCTATACCTCCCCGGGTGATCCTTATTGCCTGTTACTTTTATCAGGATGTCCTCTTCTGGTTCCAGGACCAATGTCTCCCTAGAAGCCTTCTCATTTATCCATATTTGTGATTAGTAGTAAAATATAAAATTAAAAATTAAATTAACATGTTAACATTATTATTTAGAATATATACTTTAAAATGACCAATTATATGTAAATAATTACAATATCTTAACTGATGGCTCTGTCCTTCGGGTGATCGTATGTGGTCTTATCCGCCAGCTTGGTGGACTCGAGGTAGACTAATGATTTGTCCAAAGTGAAGTTCAGGAACCCAATATCCTGCTCAATTTCCTCCCCCATCAACCCCTGGGCATCCAGTTTCACCCTCTCTTCTTCTTTCCTTTTTTCAATTATCCTTTCTCGAGTGACCCGGTGACCACTTCTTCCAGTTCGATATGTGTAAACCTTTCTCTTTGATTGGTCGCTAGCCATCACACTGATTTTTTATCCATATAAAAAACTTAGTTAGTATTTCTTAACTGATATAAGTAACTCATAATGAAATTTAACTTTGAAAATATGAATGTTCATAAACATTTTACCCTAAATTTGGGTGCCATCTTCATTTTGCAGAATCTGTGCCACTCCCTTTCCTCCATCCATATGTCTTCTCCCATGCTTGTCTTATTTTTGTTTAATCCATGTTCCACTTGTTTGATGTATATTTTGGCAATTTTTGATTTCAAGTTCTGGTGGGCATGCCGGTAGCGACGTACACAAACTCGTTCAATTTTTGAAGCTGTACATGGGTCAAGTTATACTCAAACTTGAAGCTCGCCTATTTGAATTTACAAAATAAGTGACATTAGCTAATATTTTTTATGCACATATTTGGAAATAAATTTAGATAATCTTAATAATGGAAATAATATAATCTCTATCATGAAATAAACTTACCATGATGTCCTTCCAAGCCTCTTCCTTGGTGTCATCAGGTATGTTATTCCAGTGCTTGTGTGCCCCAAACTTGGTTCACCTCTGGAATGCATAGTTACAATATGGTGTCGACGAGGTGCAATTCTTTGTGCAAATCATGTCAGATAGACTGAACTGTACCAGCACCATATCCCTCTTCTTCGCGAGCATCACCGATTGGAAAGTGGATGTACCCCGCTCTTTGCACAAAGATCCAATCTCAAATTTTTCGAAGGCTTTGCCATGCTTCCCCCCTGCCTTGGACACATCATCTGTCCCGACCTTTTTCTTGGGACCCTTCTTGGCTTATTTGGTGAGGAAGACACTGCATCGTTGTCCTCACCGGGTTCATCAAATTGTATGGCTAGGGGAACGACGGGTGTGGCTGACTCACTTTGTTCATAAATTTTGCTGGGTACAAAACCCCCCTTTCTCTTGGCCACAGTAGTGTTTTTCCTCCCCTTGGGAGGCATCTACAAGGATAAAAAATGAAGTGAAGGTTAATTGGAGAAAAAACGGATTTGAAATTAAACCCATTCAAACAAGCAATCCATATTAACAAACCAATCTAACATTTCAAAGGTCTAAGCCTCCGAAGTTCACAATTCATAACATTCCAAATCGTCGAGAACCACAGAACCACATCAATCCATCAAAACATCGACATGCATGATATTGAAAAATATTAAACCACAATGGAATATAAATCCAAGTCCAACATTCCTCCTAAAGCTCTACCAAACCAAACCTTACATTTTCATAATCAATTTTATGGAATGTAAATGAAAAATATGAAACTTTATCAACAATGTCAATGGAAACTAACCATTTTATTGCAATGAACATATCGAATAATCGGCATGCATGATATTGAAAAAATCACACCACACTGGAATACAAATCCAAGTGCCACATCAAACCAAATTACTCCAACACATCAATCCTTCTGTTTTCACAATCTAATGGAAAATTCCCAAAATATATCTACACTATTAATGGCAAACTAACTTTTGGAATGGTGGAAATGAGATGTGTTGAATGGAGAATAAGGAGTACTCACCGGAAAAATGAAGAACCTAGCGGCGGAGAAGGTCACCCTGTCCTTCGGTATTCAGACCCAAGCAGCGGAGCCTGATGGCAAGTTATGGAGTCACTCACCGGAGCTCTTGGCTTTTATATCCTTTACGGTCGCAGAGCTATGGAGGCGCTCGTCAGTTCCTTTGAAATATAGTTGCTTCCCAAGGTCGCCGAAGGTATGGAGTTTCTTGACTTAGTCAACGGTGGAGACTTTTAAGGAGATGGAGAAAAATGAGGAGGATGAGGGAGGTATATGGAGACGTGTAGGAGATCTGAGGAGTTATGGAACTGCTGGAGTTAATGGCAGAGTTATGAGGGATTTACGTGGAGACAAGTAGGATACGTTGGGAGTTATGAAACTGCAGGAGTTAATGTCGGAAGTGAAGTTAAGGGTGGAAGGCAAATCATAACCGCAGTTGTTGATGTTGCAACTGACGGCAGTTTGGCTTCGATAGTTTTTATATTATTAGCAATAGCACCGGTATTAGTGTGTGTGTGTGGGGGGGGGGGTACTGGTGCTATATATAAAAATATAATATTTTTATACAGGAACTGGTGCAAATGTAAGAACATACCGGTGCCTATTATAACAAAAGTAGTTTCTTTAGGCTATCTTAAATGCACCTTTTCAAAATAATAGTGGACAGGGGTTTCAGGTTAGATTTTTTATTAAGTGTTGAGCACCGGTACCCAAACCGTTGCAAATGTTAGTAACACCCGTGCCCATATTATTAAAAAATAGTTGCGCCAGGCTGCTTTAAATACACATTTTCAAATTGATAGTGGCCAGAGGCTTAAGGCTAGATTTTTTAAGGGTTGAGCACCGGTACCGGAACCATTGCAAATGTCAGTAATACCGGTGCTTATTTAATTAAAAAGTAGCTGCGCCAAGTTGCCTTAAATGCCCAATTTAATTCTGGATGTGGCCAGTAGCTCAATGAATGTTTTTTCTCTTAATTGTTGAGCATCGGTTGTGTAACCGATGCGATTAGAATGGACAACCGGTGCCTGTATTCCATAAAGTAGCTGCGTTAAACTACTGTGAATGCATAAATTAATTCTGGAAATGGACAGAGAGCTAATGTTGGTTTTTGTATCTAATTGTTGAGCACCGATTTATCAACCTATGTTAATTGCATAACAAGCCGGTGCCAGGATGTTTTCATATTCCCGCTATAAGGTTTTAGAATATTTAAACAATTTCATTTCCCTCGCCTCATACTAGCACTGGTATATCATTTAAATACCGGTGCTAAATTTTGAATTTAAAATTATTTTTGTTGCCAAATTTTTTTAACACATTTATGTGGCCATTAATTACCCTTTCATTAGAAATAATTTGATTTATGCATTGCATATGGACATGTTTGCCATTATTTACCCTTTCATTAGCAATAATTACAATTAAGCCCGTGTTATGGTCATATTCAATACGCCCTATTCTGTTGCTACCCTACACATGAAATTTCATTTCATGGAATAATTATAGTAAATAAAGATAGAAATTCATTGTAGGTCATTCGAGGAAAAATGCTAGTGTACGGTTCAGAGTAAATGACAGACGCTTATCTAGTGGTAATAAAGGATTTGAGAACGTTAGAGAAGACTTATTAGTGGCCAATCAATGATTTTCTTGGATAATACATTAGGATGGTCAAATGTTCGATTAACATCAAGCGGAATTTCATTTGGAGTCACAATCAAACTTTTTTACTTTTTGCAGTTTGGTCCCTCCAAGATTCTTGCAATTATTAGAATCTGAAATTGGATTAGGAAAAATGAAATTCAATATTTTGGGAGTTCAAATATGTGTTTTGGACATGGTTGTGACATCGAAAGTGCTTTGTTTGAGGACTTGAATAATTGCACCTAATTCTTATTAAATTACATCGTGGCCCATATGTTTGTTTACAAAAGGAGTATTGCTCCAAAGTAGATGATTTTTGGCATTGTAGGTTTATCAACTTTGATTTCAATGAAAATAATTTTATTGCTAATTTTCATTTGGAAAAATGAAATTATAGTGCAAATAGTGATTAATTACCGCAACCTATATTGTCAAACCGGTGCATTAGAGAAACGTACCTGTGCCTTTTGGTTGAGCACCGGTACACAAATCGGTGCTCATAAATTTTTACCCGTGGAGGATTCCTGTTCGATGCAGATGACCCACAAATTTATATGACAACGTTCAATCAACATTATATATGCGTTATTGATAAAAATATAGGCGCACCACTAAACATTTTGGCAAGAAATAGTTAGATTATTGTGCTACATAGTTTGTCCAAATTAAAAAATCACGGGAATTTAAAATAACAACATAACGTAATCTTTAAAATTCATGAATAGTAATGCAAAAATGGTTCCCATTCCTCAAACGAAGTTGTGTTTTCCAAGTCCTACGACATAGATTCCACATGAATGTCCTGTGCATCCTCATTGTTGCTGAACGACGAAAAAGGCCAAACTGCATTAACAACTTCTGGAAATTGGTAGCTCATCACTTTCCCCATATGGTCAAACCATTTTCGTTGCATTTGGCAATATAATTGCAAACTTTGAATCCCTGTCTCCAATGTCGAAACCCTGGATTCAATGAACGGCGTAGGCGCAGATTGCGTTGGTCCAACCTTGGAGAGTAAATCTAGGGAGTTTAGCTCTATCGGGTGGCCAAATGTGTCATTTTCATAGCTTGGTATCCCCACTTTCGAACACAATAACGAAATGAGGCTGCAAAAACCATGGGTTGCTGTCTTGTCCTTATCCCGTGTCAGATTCTAATGAAAATAATGTCCAACGTTCCAACAATATATGTTTTTA
>JAULKK010149896.1:0-16718 GCA_032355705.1 Rubia peregrina | reverse complement strand
CCAGATCAAGTTTGAGAGACCTTAAGAGGAATATTTATTGCCTCATGATCAGGAGGAAGTGGAAAAGGCTGAACCTGTTAACCACTACAATGTATCAAATCTGGCTGGAGAGGAACCAAAGAATTTTTCAAGATAAAAAACTGAAAACTGAACTATTGTTAGAGCAGATTAGGGCAGATTGTGACCTGAGGAGCTGATGCTTCCATTAGTTTTATTTAAACCTGTTTTGTAGCTTCTGTAATGGGCTGGAGTGATAGCCTAATCGAGGAGCATGATGGTTTCAAGTGGCTTATAATCGAGGAGCATGATGGTTATTGTTTAGGTGGATTCGAGATGCATCAATTGGTAGTGGGGATGAGGCATTCAACTTTAAGTTTCTTAGTTTATGTCTACTTCTACAGCTACTCGAAGAAGTAAAAGGTTCAAGTTTAAGGAAACATGTGTTGGAGACGAGGTCCAATCCCTATGTATTGGAGGAAATGAGATGGTTAACTCCTCGAATATGCAGAAAGTTGAGCAGGCACAAGTGCAAGTTTCGATAGGCGAGCTGGAAATGGAAAAGACTTAGATTGGTGAACATGAGAGGGAGCAGATGTCTGGTGGATCCCAACCAGAATCCTTCGAGTCTCCTCAGATCAACTTAGCAGGGTTCTCAAGGTATCTAGAGGTTTTTTGGAGCTGGTTGTTGGAAATACGACCTTGTTCCAAACATACTTGTTATCTTGCAGGATGGGAGAGTTGAACAATATGAAAATATTTTCGGTGATTCTTCCATTGAAGCTTATAAACGGGCTGCTCAGGAAAATTGAGATATAGTGATGACATTTTCACAAATGCTCGTGGAACCAAGATATCACTTTACTCCTCCTTTGAGTCCTATGGGGATATCGAATGTTGTAGCGCCTTCGGTATCCATAGAGATGCCTATAAAGACAGAGTATCAATGTACACTAGCATTCCCTTATTTTGGATATGAGCAAGATTTGCCTTATTTGTGGCCTCAACCCTCATTCCCAAAAAGTTCTGAGGGCAACATGTGTACGATGACTTCTTTGATTGTTATTCCTTCAATGTCGATGGTCTCAACTACTATTTTCTTAGGAACTAGACCAAGATATGGAATGGTTTCCCCTGTGGAAATACAGGGGCATAGCAGTGCAGGACTTGGACAGGGTTCTCAGGGCCTTTATGGGCAACTTCCTTGGCAACGAGGCACTATGGGGCCATGGCTACATCCTAGATATGTGGGTGTTCAACCCAGGTATCCAACACATTATGGAGAAGCCCATAAAGGTTTGAATTTGTCTAGAGACATGCAAGGAGTAGCAGGGGATGTTCAGGACTCATTGAAGAGAGAGTTGGATAGATTGATTGGACCTATGAGGCAGGTAGTAGGTTCCCCATTTAATCAAATTATAAATGAAGTGCGGTGGCAAGTGGATGTAAAACATCCTGAAAGACTTCCTACTTACAAAGAAGACCCGGATCAATGAGAGTTCATTCGGACATTCTTTAGTCTAATGAATTCGATGGATTTCAAGGAGAAGTTGACGTGTAAATTGGTGGGGAGATACCTTCGAGGGAAAGCACAGGAATGGTTCAATAATTTTTCCAAGGGATTCCTTGCATTCTTACTAAGATTTCAGTGCAGTTCTACTGAGTGAGTGTGTGCAGAAGAAGAAATTAACTAAGAATTTTTTTGAATTATATAAGACAAATGAGAGGTTAGGAGAAACTACAGAAGCCTTCTATCATCGGTATGTCGATGAAAGTTTGGGGGTCATGGAGGAAATGGAGAATGAAGTAATCCAAGGGTATTTGTCGGGGATGCAGGACTTGGAGTTGTATAAGAAGTTAAGCTTTAATACCCCTCAGACTCTACAAAAGCTTCAAGGGGAAGTGGAAAATTATTCTAAGGTTGGGGAGGTTCTAAGGAGGAAGAGAGAAATTTTATGACAAGAAAGTGAGAAGTAATGATAATCGAGGAAAGTGGCCTGCTGAAACAGTTAGGCTAAACTTTGAAAGGTATACGCCCTTGGCAAGTACCCCCACGAAAATTTTAAGCATACATCAAGATTTTTTTAGTCTGCCTTCTCCCATGAGGTATTCGAGAAGGGTTGTGGAAGTAAAGAGGACTTTGAACATGTACTGTGATCATCATAATAATTATGAGCATGATACAAATGATTGTAATCACTTGAAAATTTAGATCAAAATATGTGTTAGGGAAGGTCGATTTCAAGGTCCCAGGTTCCAGTATTGGAGATCAAGGAGGTCATCCAGGACCAAGAAATGATAGACGAGCTTGGAAGCCTTATCGAATGGGTCAGCATGGTAGTAGAGACATCGAAGGAAGGATGAGGGATCTCGTAATCAAGCCAGGAGGAGTCAAGAGAACCAAAAGGATGAAAACTTGGTGATTCATAGGGTGATCAACATTATTAATTGTGTTGTTGGTGAAACATCCTCGAATGCGATTATAAAGGCTGATTCACGCCATGTCCATGCAGGAAAACCTTGGCATAAACGGTTGCAATTTGATGAAACAATAACATATTTGGAGGCTGATGCAGTCCCAAATCAGACCCTCCCCCATGTAGATCCCATGAATATTTCGGCTATTGTGGGGATTTTGTTAATCAAAAGGGTATTTGTGGATGATGGAAATGGCGTTGAAGTAATGTTTCTGCACTTTTTTTATCAGTTGAACATAGGCCATCATAACTTGAGAAAGTATGCTTCGCCAGTATTAGGATTCACAAGAAAAGCCATATTTCCATTGGAATAGATTACCTTATCGGTACGGGTAGCAGATGGGGAAAATAGGTTACCATGGATTACCTAGTCGTTGTATAACATCATTCTTGTTCGCCTATGGATGTGCAAAGATCGAGCTGTATAGTCCCGCATCACCTAATGATGAAAATCCCAACTGTAAAAGAGTAGTAGCCAATAGAGAAGACCACGATGTAACCAAGAGCTGTAATTTTATGACAGTAAAAAATTCAAGAAATGTGGCTTCAGTGCATGGGGAAGTTGGTCATGTTGATACATAGCAATTACTTATTCGACATTTGGGTATAGTAGTTGTTTGGAAGTTGATGCTAGAATATGTGAAAGAAAAGCTAGAGATTTTACTCGATGGATACTGTGATGTATTTTTGTGGAATATAGCCGACCTTAAAGAAGTTCCTCCGGAGTTGGCGGTGCATAAATTGATCATTGATCCCTCGATAAGGACTGTGAAGCAAAACATGAGAGTGTTCGCTTCTGAAAGAGGAAAATCCATCAAGGTGAAAGTAGATTAGTTCTTAAAGCCGATTTTATTGAGGAAGTGTATTACCCCGAATGGTTGGTCAATCCGACGATGGTTCCAAAACATGATGGCCCATGAAGAATGTGAATTGATTTTACTAATTTGAATAAATGGTGCACAAAGAGCAATTATCCTTGCCACTTATTAATAAGTTGGTAGAAGCCATAACTGGGTATCATATGGTTGCTTTCTTCGATGCCAACAAAGTGTATCATCAACTACTGATGGCTAAAGAAGATAAGGAGAAAACTTCATTCATTATAGATTCGGGACTTTTTGTTATAAGAACATGCCATTTGGTCTTAAGAATGCTGGTGCAACTTATCAACGGTTGGTGAATAAGATGTTTTAAAAGAAAATTGGTGGAAACATGGAGATATATGTATATGATGTGTTTGTGAAAAACATGATTCATTAACGGTTGTTGAAGGATTTAAAGAAACATTAGATAGGTTGCGGCAATCAAATCTAAAGCTATACCCAGCCAAATGTGTAATAGGAGTGGAGGAAGAAAATTTGTTAGGGTTTATGGTGTTCGAGAGAGGCATTGATTTTAACCCCCAAAAGGTGGGGCTTGATAAACATAAGGTCACCAAAGACAGTGAAGGAAGTTTATAAATTGACTGCGTCTTTAGCAGCTTTATCCCAAATTTTTTTATCAAATGGCGCAAAAAAACTTTCCTTTCTTTGATGTATTAAGGAGAGCCAAAAATTTTGAGTGGACTGAAAAATGTGAGAAGGCTTTTGTCGAACTCAAAGAACATCTTCAAAAATTGCCAACCCTTATGAAACCAGAAAAGGGTGAAGTTTTGTACCTTTATATTTTTGCATCCCCTATGGCTGTTAGTGTGGTTCCGGTGAAGGAATAATGGAGACAACAACATCCAGTATATTTCGGGTATAGATTCTTGCAAGGATAAAAAAATACGATATATTGCCCTAAAGACTCTGGTACAGACGTTGGTTCATGCGAAACGAAGGCTACGACCTTACTTCAATGGCATACAATAGTGGTTCTTACCAACTATCCAATTCAACATATACTCTTGAAGCTAGAACTATGAAGCAAAATGATGAAATGAGCAGTGGAATTAGGAGAACATGATATGTGGTTTCAGCCTAAAACTGCAATTAAATGGTAGGCACACGCAGATTTTATGGTGGAAGCAATGGAGCACATAGAGTTGGAAGAAGTGCAAAGTAGCGATAAGGTTTGGAAGTTGTGTGTTGATGGTTCTTCTCATTTTGGAGGTAGTGGAGCTGGAGTATTGCTTACTAGTCCTGAAGGTATAGAATATCCATATGCTTTGTATTTTGAATTCAAAGCTACAAACAATGAAGCTTGGTACGAAGCCTTAATCACTAGTTTTCGCCTGAGTAAGGAGCTTAAGGTACAAAATTTGGAGGTATATAGTGACTCGCAAGTTGTAGTCTAGCAGGTTAAAGGTGAATACGAGGCAAGAGAATGCAATTTGCAGCGGTATATCGAGGTAGTAAGATCATTGATAAGGGGGTTCAAAACGTATACTTTAACATAGGTACCGAGGGAAGAGAATAATAAAGCAGATGTTTTAAGTAAGCTTGCTTCCTCTGCTTTGGTGTTAAGCCACAGAAGAAGTTGACAACGGTGATGGCCAGTAGGCGAAGTTTTGAAGAAGTTAGAGTGGTAATGGATATTGAGTAAGAAGAATCCTGGATGACATATATTGTTAATTATTTTCAAGAGGAAATCCTACTTGAAGAGGACGTCAAGGCAAGAGAAATCATACTAAAATCTCTGAGGTCTTCATTGCAAGATGGAGTTCTATACCAACGATGTTATCTTCAACCGTTTCTTTGTTGTGTAACACCTCTCGAAGTGGATTATTTAATCAGAGAGGTTCACGAAGAAATATGTGGAAGTCATCAAGGAGCCAGGTCTGTTGGAAGGAGACTTATTCGGGCAGGATACTATTGGCCAACAATGTTCAATGATGCAAATAGATACATCCAAGCTTACCACCAGTATCAAACACATGCACCAGTTGTTCATATTCCTCGAGGGAAATGATGAATATTAATAACTCATGGTTATTTGATATATGGGGAATATATTTTGTGGGACCATTACAAGAAGATCGAGGGAAATTCAAATACCTCATTATAGTCATTGATTGCTTCACTAAGTGGGTGGAGGCAGAGCCCTTGAGGAATATGAAAGGGAAGTCAGTGATTGCTTTCTGCTGGAAAAATATTATTTGTTGTCCTGGAATTCAGAAGACTATAATTACAGATATGTGAAGAAATTTATTCATGATCCATTCAAAAAATTGTGTAAGGAGTATAAAATATAGTATAAGGTGACATCGGTATATCATCCTCTAGCAAATGGACAGGTGGAAGTTTTCAATTGAATAATTTTAAATGGAATTCAAGAAAGGCTTGAAGATGTTGAGGGAAATTGGATATGTGAACTTTCGAGTGTCTTATGAGCATATCAAACATTTTAATCATTAGTCATTGGAGAAATTCCATATGTCTTGGTTTACAGGTCTGAAACCATTATTCGTGCAAAAATCGGAATACCAAATCTAAGAACAATGCCATTTCCAAAAGAAGGAAATGAAGATAATCGTCGTCGGTATCTTGATTTTTTGGAGGAAAATTGGAGTTGGCATCTTTGCAGGAAGCAAGGGTAAAAGAGAAGGTAAATTGTTTCTTTGATAGGAGGGTTTGAAAGATGCAGTTCAACCAAGTAGATCTAGCAATGGGAAGAAATGAAAAAAGCAGGCAAGAACTAGAAGGAAAATTAGCAGCCAATTGGGAATGAACTTAAAAAGTAATCGAGGAATATCCAGGAGGTAGCTTTTTTATGGAAGACATGAGTAGGAATAGAGTCCCAAGATGATGGAATGTTGCTAATCTCCAGAGATATCATCAGCTTTAGAAGGTCAGACATTGGTGCATGTTCAGACAATGCAACAAATGTCAAGTTTGTATAATGTATATTAGACATTTTTGTATGTTGAAACGTTGCACCAAATATCAAGTTTGTATGTTGTATGTTAGACATTGGCGCATGTGGAAGTGCTACACCAAATTTCAAGTTTGTATGATGTGTGATAGATATTGGTGAATGTAGAAACGGCGCACCAAATATTAAATTTATATGATGCATGTTGAAATGCTACATCGCGACAAAGTATATGATGTATGCTGAAACGCTACATCTCGACAAACGAAAAAGTATATAATGTATACATAAATGTTGCATCTTAACAAAGTAAACGATGTAGCTGAAACACTGCATCTCAACAAGATATACGATGTATGCTGAAATGCTTCATCTCAAAAAGATATATGACCTATGTCAAAATGCTGCATCTAAAATTGAAGTTTCATAATGCATGTCAAAGTATTACACTTAAAGCAACTGATACTCTCAACATATTATTATTGATCAATAAGTGATACATAAGCATTGTAAAGGGTTTAAAATAAATATGAAAATTAATTTGTAGACTAAAAAATTCTATGGAACTAACTTTCCTAACTTATCCTCTATTTTTTTAGTATCTCTTATCTTAATCCCAGCAGCACGACAGAACTCTTGCTCTTGTTCTTCCTCGGGATACTCAGAAGGATCAATCATGTCCCTCGAATGGGAATGCCTAGATCTTGTAGACTTTTTGCTCGATTCGGTATCATCCTCCAAGTTCAAAATTGAAGTTCCTCATTTCTAGGATACTTCCTTTTCTTTATAAAAGTCTTATTTTTTACCTTCGTTAGTTTTAGATGATTGAGTCTTCGTCACAACCTTTGAAGTACCTGAAGTGACTTATTTGAGGCCCCTGGTCGATAGTGTATCTGATAAAATTCTCTTCATAATTCCAATAAAGCTTCGATGAAAACCTTTTGAAAAAAATTACCCTCAATAAATACTTTGCGATTGATAATCCAATTATCAGCAGCTCTTTGTAAGAATTCAGGCAAGTTGGTTACCAGCTTTGGGTGAAGGACACTATCATATAGTCCATGGGCTCAAAAACTTTCAATATAAGATTTAAGCGAGGCATCAAAATCTTTGTTTTCTGAAACCATGCAAGAGTTTTCAGTAGGTAGGCAAGAGTTTTCAATAGATAAAAATGCAGCCAAAAAAGAGTTTCTATCTGCAGCATCTGCCTTTTCTACTAAATGTTAATTTGGCCAATTACTCTCACATGAGGCTACATCATGTAACTCCACAACTTCCTTAATTTTCTCTGTCAACTTATAAATTTTCAGTTCGGCAAAGATTGAGGCGATCTTCAATAATGGGAAATCTTTCAGCATCGACAAGGCATCGAGAAAAAGATTCGAAATTATGATTCACTTGATGGACAGTTTCTTGATAACTTCTTTCAATAAGATCACAGTTATCAACAACTATGAGGGGCACGAGCCCATTATGCTTTTTAGCCTCCAATTATCTTCACAAATTATGAAAGGCAGAATGAGTGCCATTCTCCCATAAATCTAGTTCTGCATTTTATTAGTGAGATCTTTCAGAACTCTTTTCCACGAAAGATGACTATGGTCGTGCCAAGAGTGTAATTACTTATGCCATTTTACTAGATCTAGTATCATCTACATTTTTTCCTATCGAGTGTTGTTTAACTCTTTTTGGGTTTCAGAAAGTTCTTGGCAAGCCTTTTCAAAAGTTCTCTTCAAGGTATTATACTATTAAAAGAAAATAGGGGGATTGTTGATTAAATGAAAAAGAAACCAAAAAGGAAACAGGAACATTCTTCATAGATAGGAAGGATAATAATATATAAGGAGTCCATAGAGGTCAAATTTTTAATTCTTATCCTAACCTAGGGTTAGTAGCCTTCTCTCCCTCGATGATGTATTTTACCACTTCATCTTTCTTTGGCTTTCCATTTTTAGCATCCATCAGTTGGGGATCAAGAGCCTCGGTGGTTTCCTCGAGAAGTAAAGCTTTGTGTGATAGAGCCCTGAATATTCTCAGCAGTATAATACTATTTTGAGGATCTCAAAAACTTCATAAGTATAGTTCGAAGGCTTCCATCCTTGATACCTTTTTCCCACTTCCTATCCAAGATATCCATAGCTTTAGAATTCAAAAATGTTTTCAGATGTTTTATTTTATCAATAGGAAGATGCTCAGAAACTGAGGGCAATACAGTGTCCTCAAGCAAGGAATGAAAGCCCGACTCTTGAGCAGTCTTGAGAAGGTCCGTGAAGAAATCGTGGAATTATTGAGTCTTCTACCGTTTGTCTTTAAAAGCCTCAGGCAAATATATTTCGGCCATAGTCGAGCATTTTCTTACTCTTCTCGAATTGTAACCAAGTCTGCTTGTTGCAGGATAGATTTCCTCTTCTCAGCTTCGAGGATGTAAGGCTAGCTTTAGCCTTTTTCCTGCTTCTTCAGGCTCCTTTTTCAGCCTTACTATCTCAGAATTTTGTTGTCGAACCTCTCTATGAGGTCTGGAGGTATCCTCCTTATTCTAAGTCATCTGTTGCTGAGCGCTTAGTATCGACAGAAGGGTAGATAAAGATTGAGATACCTGATGTAGAAAGGAAAGTACGTTAGTTTTATAAATTAATAAGTGAAAATACAAGATAAAAATATTGAGAGCACCAGCAAACCTCTGGATCCTTGATAAACTTGCGTGGAGTTTGTGTTTTAAGTGTTAGGTTTTTTAAGGCATCTCAAGGGGGTGAAAGTGGTGTTGAAGGTTGTTTGGTTATTCCTTCCCCTCTTATGTGGTTCACCTGAGGTAAGCTCACCATATCTCTTCCACTTATTGTGTTTTTCCTGCTGAGCTTGAATTTCTCAAGCCTTTTTATCTTGAAGAGGAGGGTTCGAGATAGCTTTATAAGGAATATTGGAAATGGAAGGATCTGTGGGATCGATCTTCTAGGATGGATTCTTCCGAAAAGTTCCGTTAAGACCCAGTGGAAAGAAAAAATAATGAAGAATTAGAAATGGATACAAAATTTGCAAATAAAATATAATAAAGAATAATAAAAAATGTTTTGGAAGTCTTAATGATATTATCAAGAAATATCCAAAGGTTGAAGGTTTTCTGGAATTGAATCAAGAAGGGGCTCTCTAATAGACCGTTAAGGAAATTGTCGATAAGTACACCCCCTTAATGAATTTCCTCTATTTTTTTCCTTCGGAGCTCTTTGTTCTCGCTTGTCATTTATCTTTCAATTCCTGATAAATATACTTATTGAAAATCTTTGGAGATTGGTAAAACCCACTGATTATCTCTTCAGGTTGAGGAAATTGTTATAGTTAATAAAAGAATCGAGAAGGCACCTTCTATTGTCTTCGAGATCATCATACAAGATATACTTTTTTATCTTCAAATTCTCGACTACTACTTTTGGGTTCCGTAGAGGAACCTTGTATCTTTCACTATCAAAGGTGACAGATTTCTTCTTATCTCTCCATTTTCCTATGTTAGAGGGAAGGTTGAAAGCCTTTTGTTTCCGCTTCCTGTTAAAGAAGGTGATAATATTATCCTCCGCCCTCCCACTACCTGTTACACTATATGTAGATCGAAGCAGCCTATATTTAGGCTTAATCTCAAGATCATCGCATCTTGAAATGAACATTATGATAGCCACTATTACATTTAGATGAATCTGTGCGAGCCCCACCTTGAATTCCCTAAAAAGTTTCAAGAACAATGAAGGCAAAGGGAAACAAATCCCTGAGAAAATATGTTTAATGTAGATGATTGACTGCCTAAAGGGAAGATTCTCAGTGGATTTTTCTAATCTCAATAGTTGTAAACAGACGTCCAGAGGAATTCTCTGACCCAACGGAATGTTAGTGAGAAGGTCCAAAATTGAATCTAATCCCTCGATAATAGGAGACTCGCTAAAAGATGCTCATCTCCTCTGATTCCACCAGTTTCATAAGTAACGGTTCTTGAAGATTACCTTGGCTGAACAACTTTCTCCCTCTCTAAGGGAACCCTCGATGAACCTACTTCTTCATGTATTGGAACATGAAGTTTTCTTCTACTGGTGACTGTGATCTTCGTCTAAACGGCTTCCCTTTACCAGCCGGCCATGCATTAGGATAACCCTTAAGGGGCATGTCGGTGATCGTAATTCCATTGGATTGTAATCAGTACGACCAATTTTGTTAGATCCTATTGTATCAAAATTTCTATAAGAAACCTCCAACCCACTAGATCCAGAGTCAGAGTCTGACCTATCAAGAAAATTAACCTCTTTGTTTTCTAGCCCAGCATCATCGCAAAACCCCCTCTCACCATATTCCTCATTACACACCAGATTATTTGTGGTCATTTCTAAATATTGGGAAATGAGAGAAAAAAGGTGAAGAAGAGGAATAGGCTTACTTTTTGAAGAAAATAGAGTGGATGAAGTTGGTGATAGAGTGAGAGATTATTTTCCTGGTAGCTTTCGCCAGATAACCTCCAAGTAAAATGAGGAGGGATTAAGTAAGTGAATAGTTAATAAATATGGAATGGAGGCGAGGATGATTATTTCCTTGAGAACTTAAAAAGTTTGAAAATAAGTGAAACTATGCATGCCTTTAGGCGGCACGTGCCCTTTTGTGTATCTGGGGAAAACGTACCTCCTTTTAATTTCCGCAAAAAATAGAAATAAGGAGGAGAAAACCAAGTGCCACCTAGAAGCCCATATAATTTCAATTTGATTTGATTCATTAATTCATGTTTCACAGGCGTTCACAAATCTAGATCTTCGAATCATCACCTCGAATTTTCATAGATTTGAGAAACTTTTGATTTTCTGGGGGCTCTTGATAATAGTCTATCCTAATCAGCCCAGCCCAAATAGAATCTTCGGGCCTAAGGAAAGTATAAACTTATTTAGCGCCCACATAACTTATTAGCTTATTGGGCTCCATCCAGCCCAATAAGAATAATGTACACTCTTAACCCTAATAATGGTATTTATAGGTATAAATATCAGGTATACGGACATTTTTAGATTTTTCATACGGTGACATACGATACTTTCTACAATCATTGTTGACTTAGGCATTAGACATTTTTCCTTGGGACTTCGAGGGGATTTATTTCAGGTGGTTTATAATCGAGAAGGTTAAAGGTTATTGTTCGGATGGATTTGAGACGCATCACCGTGCATGCACGAATTACGTAATTATCTGATTATGCTATTCTATTTTATTGGTCTTTGAAAAAAGAAACAAGTTTAATATGCTAAGGTTCAAGTCAAGTTAGTAAAGAATTTAAATAAAAAAACAATAATTATTCAGATTCGTCACCATCATTGTTATCGCAATAAACCTATGCACGCAACTTCGTGCAATTATATTCATGAGGCACGAACAGTTGATTGATAATCCACCTGTAATTTTACTGTTTTTGATCCTTTCGCAAATCTCTTGACTTTTCACAAGATGGGAATACTATATTTAATTAAAACAATTTGATTTATGTCGCGAACATAAGGCTGAAAACCTTTATCGTGCGACGAACAAATCCGGAGGATAGCATCGTGGGATGATCTAGGCATATGAAATTTTTTATTTCTTCCTGTTCAACCTATATGTTGCAAGACCATTCTCTCTCACTTCTTATTTTAATTTTTTATTTATCTCTCTATGGAATTACTTCATCGTTCATTCCATTCCATAATATAAGTTCACCCTTTCAAATCAAATTTTGTCCTATAAAATTTCATTACTATGCATCATGCATGCAATGTTGTGCATGTATTTTTTTCTTTTGACTAAGAAAACAAACATCACATTGAGCAAGCTAAAATCCCGTCAAATAGATCAAATTCATCCAAAGTTGTTGCTGCATCAAGAAGAAAAATGTTACTAGCAATTTATTACGACTATTCATTAGTTTCTAATACATATTAGTTTCATAACAAGAAAAATGACCAATTATTTCGCCTCTTTTACCTCGGTTTTTTTTAACATCAAATAGCCTGGGTAAAAAGCTCTTTTACCTTGGTTATTTTTTTTGAAGTAAAAGATATTATTTACCTCAGTACAAAAAACTGAGGTAAATAATTATTATTTTACCTCGGTTATTATAGGAACCAAATTAAAAGGTTAAAAATGAGGTAAATAATGTTACCGAATAACGTGCGACATCGCACATGTTGTTTTAATAGGTGGCCCAATTTTGCATGAAATATCATTTGCACCGACATGTTTTATGATTGACTTTCGAAGTTGCAGATATGTAAGAGATACGTTAAAGTAAAGAATTTGACAGTGTTAGAAAAGAATGATGGTCGTGCATTTCTCCCCATTTTGGCGTCTACCTCTTCCCAATATTTCGTCACCATGATTAATTAGGGGTGTGTAAAAGGATAATTAGACACTACAGTAGCTAGCAATCATTGTACCACAAAACATCCTAGAAACCCTCCCCTCTTTCTTACACGTCCAGTACACTCATTGTTCAATGATTTTTAATCGTAGAATTATGAAATAGTTTATAAAATCATGCACAAATCAAATCATACATATATACACACAATCAATTATGTAATGATTAAATAAGATAGTTAAATAATTATAAAAACAGTAATCATGAAATTATCCATACGAATAGTACATAAATTCAAATAAAAGTTTTCTTAGTTCCAACATAACTGAAAATACAATAAACTTCATCAACTCAGACAATTATGACCCTGAAGACGGTTGGCCCACCAACTTCTATCACATCGAAGAACAAGGTGTCCCCGATGAGTAGTGACCCGCCCCCTCCCGAGCATTGTTACTGTTAAGGGATAAATATAGTTTTATATGTTTCTCCCGTTCCTACTACTGTACTACCGAGAATGCTAGATAGTGGAAAGTTCCATGTTCTTCCACATAGATGTTTGGAAAATAATAATTAACTAAACATAACTGCAGTCAGGCCGTCAATCCAACAACATGTTATTTCAATCATCGATTTCATCAAATATTAGAACTGAACCCTATTCCAGTGTTTGTGTCACTAGTACGGACAATGGTTTATACTTCCCCCTATCTGTCACCTAGACCTGCGCGTATAAAATTTTCCATCAGCCCCACCTCTGCAACTAGGGGAATGCAACAACGGCTATAGCTCATTGCACAGGTATGATTCTCCCCCCCCCGTGCGACTAAGTCTTGGGCAGAACACCACAAACAAACTACCCCTAGGCCTACAAAGGCAAAGGAAATAGTTGTCTCATTGATGGCTCTTAGATTAACAAGATAATCCTAGTTTTCTACCTAATCTGTCTCTACCCGCAACCCTTCAGACCTCTTTGGTTAGCTAACCAGATGCATGGTCGATCGTGAAGATTAACAACGATAACCTTCATGCATACGCCCAATTCCGGACTATCATCACCCCAAGTGAATCTAGGTTTCCTTAACCGAAGAGTAGCAATAGTGCACCAACATGAAAGTAGACTTGATTGTGTGCCAACAAAGTGTGACAATAATACAATGCATAAGAATATTAAGAACAAGCCAACATAATAATCACAAAGCACACGAAAATAGGTAGATCTAGAAATCTTACAAAATACACGTTAAAACATGAATACAAATATAATCCCCAAGTTATATCTCTACTCCCTAAGCATTGAACCCAAGTATTTCATTGGATTCAACACCTTTTGGAAAAACAAAAATAAAATGATGGAAAAAAAGAACCAAGAGAGAAGTGAGAGTAAACTTAAACCCTAGTAGACAAATATCTAAATGTATAGTAGTAGGGTATTGGGCCTAAAATGGGCTCAAAAGTGGCTTAAAACCCTAGCAGCCGCCACAGGCGCGAGAGGTGCCTCACGACAAGGTATGTGCTGGCTAAGAGGACTCGTGCCAGTGCAAGACGCATGTCATGCCACGGGCCGGGCAGGCTTGTGTTGGCACATCCTGTGTCATCCGGAGCAAGCCGTTGGCTGGGTCGGCATTTTACTCCTTTTGATCTGCGCTATGTGTCGTTTGGCATGACCTGTCAGCTGGAACCTTATTTTTCTTAGTACCTCGGCACACCCCATGTTATTATTCACACCCCTTTGAAAGGTCTTGGAATTTTTTACTTTAAAACGACGTTGGCCGTGAAAGGTATAACCTCCCCCTCCCATTCTTAACCAATTTTTAGAGTGAAAAGATGAACCCTTGTGCTAAATGTTTACACGGTCCTTACGAGGTGATACGGATCGTATCATGGCCCCCTTACATGGGCCATGATAAGTGGCACGGGCCATGCTACCTTTTGGCTCGTGCCGTGCTTGTGATATCTGCACCACCCGTGGTTGGTTCACTTGGCTAACTTCTTTGCTCTGCTACGGGTGAGCCGTTGGTCCAATTTGGGGGTTCTTAAAGTCGATTTTATAGCGTTCCAGAAGAAGAATCCAATGTTGACAGCCTCAAGTGCTGCTTCTTTCTGGATTTTTCACAGAAATCCATGAAATCTCGTACAATGGTCCCTCTGTTTCTCCTTTAGCCTCTTTAACTTTGAATCTGCCTTTCTTGGTCCCAATTCCATCTACTGCCATAATTTGGAGTCACTGGCCTTCTATCTACTACAATCCTTGTGAATGGCCTTCAATATCTTTTACCATCCTTGCAAATGGCCTTAAAATATCTGCTACCACCCTTGATAATGGCCTTCTACAAAAGAAAAATGAAAAGACACTCACGACCAACCTATTAATGAGATCAAAGAGGTAGATCTAGGTTCCCATGAGTGCAAAGTGTCCATTAGTTTCAATTAAGTCTACATAACATGGAATTTAGACAAGAAAACCAATAATGGTCACCTAAACCCTTCGTCGCGCAAACCTAACTAAAACTAGCAATCAATCAAACAAAATATGATAATAAATGTGTTAAATGCATCGACTAACACATGCATCATGGTGCACATCAACCCCCCCACACTTAAACCTTTACTCGTCCTCGAGTAAATGAAAAAGAGAAAAGAGCTAAGCGAAATGTAGCATGCAAAGAGAAGCTAGCCAATACATTCAACTTATTCCCAAGCTACCGTAGTTCCCCCCAAAGAAGTAAGAATATCACAATTCTCACACTCCTTGAACCATACCAAAATATTGTGAAGAAAAAAGGTAAGCGTGAAAGATAAATGTTGAACTAGCTTACTTATCCGAAAAAACCGCCAAAGACAAGAAACTTCTAAGGACGGGCAAAATATGTTGAAGTCTATTTCAAATTTCTCTCATTATTCCTAGGAGCCCTTTCAGGTTTTCATCCTAGCATTCACACGTGTTGAGCTCAACATTTCACCTTTTTCCACACGGGCTCTCATTTTTTCCTAGGTTTTCTCAGCACTCCCTCCCAAGAATGCCCCCCAGAACAACTACTAAAATGGTGACCTTCCAACTCCAATCCTCCCCCCCTCCAAACTCTTAATTAATACATTGTCCCCAATGTATCTTACCGAGGTAGAAAGGAAAATTTGAAGGTATCGAACGATCAACTTTCTTCCTTGTCTTGAAATTCATCATGAGGATCCCTGCAAAGATAAGAAAATCAAGAGTAGCATTGTTTCATACAAAAATTTGGTAGCGATAATATTAAAATATTAACATCAAACACATCCGATCATCACAAAAATATTAGAACCTAATTAACAAAAAAATAAAATATTGTTTATTTATTGTCATATTCATGACTTATTTGTAAAAATGATAGATAATTCTTGGATTTGCTTCTCAAGGAGAGGATAGCCCTCCTTGTCCACTCCAAAATTCTCCCATTCTAAATAAGGTTTCAACCTTTGCCCATTGACTTATGGGAGGTCATCGCTTTACCTCTCAACGATGTAATTTATAAGCCTTTTTTGCTTACTAAATACAATTAAGTAGATAGTGGGAAGTCAGGGTCTTCCACAGAGAAGAGGGATATTTCCTAGCGTTTACACATACAATGGTGAACATAAGCCTATATATATACATAGATATAAAATTAAGTAAAAGGGGGGTTTGGTTGGTTGGTTTCCTAAGTTATGAAAGTAAAAACAACACAACTAGCAAAGTCAAGAAACTATGCTAATCATTCAACAAGCTAAGAAAAATGGTCAAAACTACAAACGTCAAAGCCTTGGGGGCAATTGATTCTCACTTCAAAACCTCTTATAGATCATAGAACCATTCACTCATCCTATCACATTCATTACCTATGGAGAATGCTATCACTTCCATTTTAAAGATCAACATTCATTTCTTCTTAATATAATTCACAAAGACGTTCAACGGCCATTTGCAAACTTCATTGATAAGCACTTTAGACAAACAATTCCTAAAGGTATTTCATCAATGGCATTATACACGAAGAACCATAAATTTGATAACAACTACAAGCATTAAACCAAATGCCTAGCCATTTAACCAAACATAGCATTTATTAGACTAAACCTAG
>JAULKK010149791.1:0-16720 GCA_032355705.1 Rubia peregrina | reverse complement strand
AACACCTCAAACGGTCCATCATATTTTGGGACAAGGCCTTTGTGTACCACTTTGCTGTTGATTTTCTTGTAAATTTGTGGTGTGAGTTTAAGCATCACCAAGTCCCCAACCTGGAATTCCAAATCCCCATGGTTCTTGTTAGCATGATGCTTCATATTTTCTTGGGCTACCTGAAGGCTATCATTTGCCTCATCAATCAGTTATTGCCTAGCGGGCTCAATTCTGTAAGCTGCAGCACACTTTCCTTGATTTGTCTAGACCACAATCTCGTTTGGAGTGAGAGGTTGCTGTCCATATACAAGCTCAAAAGGGATCATGCCAGGTAGCAAAACTGAGCAACATCTAATAAATCTAACCAATTCTTTTGGTTTGCGTTCACATAATGCCACAAGTATTCTTCCAAAAAACCCATTCATTCTCTCACTCTGTCCATCGATATGTGGGTGGTTTTCTGTTGAGAACTTCAACTAGACCCCAATGAATTGAACAGTTTGGTTAAAAACCGACTAGTTAATCTCAAATCCTTGTTGCTAATAATCACTTATGGCAACCCAAAATACTTAACAACATTTTTCAAAAATAACTCAGCGGTCTTGTCTGCTGGGCATTGATTTGGTGCTCCAATAAAAATTCCATACTTTGAAAAATGATCAACAATAACCAAGATCGAGGCCATACCTTCCACCTTAGGAAATCATGAAATGAAATCCATTGAGAATGATTGCCAAGGTCGATCTGGGAGAGGCAATGGTTGTAGCAAACCAACAAATTTCTTCCTCTCATGCTTATCAAGCTGATAAACTAAGCATAATCTCACATAGGCTTCTACGTCTTATTCCATTTTGGGCCAAATAAAATAGCGAGAAAACAATGCCAACATCTGTTTTGCTCCTGGGTGACCAGCCCATTCAGGATCGTTTGTCTCCTTCAGCAACGTCCATCTTAGCCGACCTGTACTTGGCACTTAGGCCCTATGCCCTTGGGCAAAGAACAACCCGTCTTCCAACTAATAATGCAACAACGTACCTTTCTTTACTTGTTCCATCAAGTTCTGATAGGCTGGGTCCGTTGTGCTTTCTTCCTTGCTTCGATCTAGGAAGTATGATATTACTCCCGTGATGGCAGCCACAAACTCTCCCATTGGTTTTCGACTCAGTGCATCGGCAACCTGATTTTCCCTTCCAGGTCTATGAATCCAATCAAAGTCGAACTCAGCCAGAAATTCCTACCATCTGCCTTGTTTTGGAGGCAACTTCTTATGAGTTTTGAAGTAAGTGTTGGACACATTGTCTGTGATCACCACGAACGTTGATCCCATCAGGTAGTGCTTCCATATTTCTAGACAGTGCACTACTACGCCATTTCCTTCTCGTTTGCGCTATAACGCATCTCATGCTTCTTTAGCTTCCTGCTCTCAAAGGAAACATGGTGTTTTCCCTGAACCAACACACCCCTAATGGCTCGATCAGAGGCATCAGTGTGTACCTCGAATAGTTTACCCAAATCAAGCAACTTCAGAACCAGTTCCGAGGCCACTGCTCTCTTCAAGGCTTCAAATGTATCACTGCATATTTCGTTCCAATCCCACAAACCATTTTCCTTCAACAAGTCTGTCAGAGGGGTAGCCATCTTGGAATAGTCCTTCATGAATCTCCAGTAATAATTTTCCAAGCCCAAAAAGGACCGCTCTAAGGTGATCCTCCAGACTTTCAGAATATACCACAATGTCATCCAAATAAACAACGAATTTATCCAAAAATTCATATAACACATCATTCATCAAATTGCAAAACTTGGAAGGAGCATTTCTCAAACCAAACGGCATAACGAGGAATTCAAATAAACCATACCGAGTGACGACCATCATCTTTTCCTCGCCTCCCTTTGCAATTCAAACTTTCCAAGAACCTGACCGAAGATAAATCTTTGTGAAGTATCGACCAGCCACCAACCGATCAAACAAGTCGTACGTGTTGGGTACGGGGTACTTGTTCTTCACGGTTATCTTATTCAATGCGCAAGAATCAACACAGAATCGCATTGAACCGTCCACCTTTTTCCAAAATAGGGCAGGGGCACCATAGGACGCCTTGGATGGTTGAATAAGGCTGCCTTCCTGTAAGGGGCTTGTGCTGGTGGTTTAGCACTAGGCACCAATTCAATTGTGTGGTTGGTAACCCTTCGTGGTGGCAACTTCTTAGGTAGTTCCACCGACCTTAAATCTCCATACTCATCATGTAAAATAGCAACATATTTTGGTACCTCTTCAAATACATCCGGCTTCATCTCGATCAATACTGAGACAAACATGGCTTCTCCTTTATTTAAGTCGACTTCTAACTGAGTAGCCAAAATCATCCCTTTCGGCTTGTCATTTCGAAACGCCATTGCGGGTGGTATCAGTGAACACTTTATAAACATTGGGTTGTGCTCATCTGTAAATATCATTCATCCAAATGGGAGATTGGGTATGCTCTATGTAACACCATGAATTCTTTTCTTGAAATGAATTCAAGTGATATCAATTTTTCAACAACAATGTCACTAACCATACCTGACTATGGACCCAAAACTAGCGTCAACTCGGCCCTCCATGTGAACCTTTGTTCTGCATTAACCGACATCATACACCCATCATGGGCTTCAAGGCTTACACTTTAGGCTTCAAGCATTTCAATTCTTTTCCTAGTTTTCCACTAATACACAGAGTCTTTCATACTCCCGCTCCATCAAACCCACACGTTCTGTCATGGATTTTTCCATACTCTCATTACAAAGCTACGCAACCAAACCGTTATTTGCGTAAAGCTGTGCTCTGATACCAAATTGTTAGGCAATTATTTTCAAACTAGGCAACTCACGGAAATCGTCAAGTCAAAATGTTCCTAGAATGGAACTTGACCCAAGATACTCACGCTATGAACACAAGTGTTTACAGGGCCCGACCCCAACATTTTCTCTTCATTAATATTCACACAAAGTACAAAGGAACTATCTAGTGTATCTCTTACGAGCACCAGATCCTATATCCTGGAGTCAAGAGCTTACATGGTCTATTTATAGACTACATTTACAAGGGTTAAAAACCTTCACAAATGGATCTAAGGTCATATCCCTTCATTATCCCACCTAAGGCTTTAGTCCATATTCTTAAGGAATCAGCCTCTTGAATCTTCGCGTTCCTTGGAACCAATGGTCGCATGTTTCCCTTAGATTTCTTCCCAAACGGTTACAACCGTTTAGTCGTCACAACCCATAACCCTGCGCTTGTACCGAACAGATGAATGTCTTAGCGCATCTCGCAACACCCGATCCAGCTCTGTCCATCTTTCCAACAACCGAATTTCACCAAGGGCCCAACACTTAGCCATAGCCTTCAACCAACATCTAGCCTCCCATTTGGATGATCCCAGCATGCCTGATTCACTTATCTTTTGGCCCCAGGCCAAGCTAACCCATCATTTGAGGCCCAGCTCAAGCCCAACTCGTGGCATCCCACACTTTGGCATACTCGTAAGGCATTTCGTAATGTCAATTCCCAAACGATTCTCACAGTGCCAAAATAGGCCTTACACTTAGCCAATATGTATAAACACATTGGTATTTGCTCAGGTATGTTGACAAATCTACCATCTTCCAACAGTTGTCTTTCAATCATCAAATGCACTAGATGCAGAAATATATCGTTGTCGAGTCGTAGTTGCACCTGGCAAGCTTTAGGGTGTTCAATGAACAGTCTATGTACATACTTAGCACCACTTTCCCCTTCTTTTGGTTGTTGCCTTGATGACGATTCAAGTTTTTCCCTTGGTTCACTTGGTGATCGTTCATGTAGAGATTTAAATTCTTCTATTTCAATAATAATATAAGCAATTCTGATAGTATCATCCATTCCGCATTAGGAAGAACATTGAGACATGACAAACATAATCTTTACTATAAACATCTATCATCAAAACACATAACCAACACAAAACATCACACACAACACATGTCAATTTAAAATCCAACATGAAAACTACAAACATAGTATCCAAAATAATCTAATATCCAACATCAATATATCAAATACATAAAAGGTAATTCACCAACATAAATAAACATATCACATCATCCCAATACATAAAATATGAACTCCATGACCTTCAAACTACACTTATTTACTCTTCATATGCTTCATAAAATACATCTTCTTCTGAATATCATTTGTGAGTACCAAGAAATTTCTCCAATCTCATTAGACTTTAAAAAGTCCATGGCATTCATAAAGAATTCATCACCAAACTCCTTCAACACTCCCATCTCTCTCAACGCACCACTACATTGCTGAGCCAATGTAACTGGAGTAGGTTTTTCCCTCTTTGCCACTTCCCTCATTACCCATTTTCCAGCCTCTTGTTTCCTTGCTTGGATTTCAAACTCTTGATTCCTTCCATGAAGCTCTACGTGAAATGTTTGCAATTCTATAAAATATATTTAATTTCAATTCAAACTCGATAACGTTAGAGTTCGAATTCTATAATTACATCATAAAATTTATATTATGTATTAAATAAAATAAAATATTTAATCCACATGCTATTATTTATACCTTGATTAATTTTAATTATTAATATAAATAATATATTAATATGTAATATAATTAAATAACTAAACTGATTGTATTTAACATATTTACAAGTAATATATAGTATTTTTTAATTAGTAATTTTTTTAAAATATCATTAAATTTCAAAATATTAATTTTAAAATTATTTAATTAAGTCACACTTGGATATTTAAATTTTTCTTTTGAATTTTACAAGGATTTAATAAGGTAAAAACTAAAATTTAAATAATGACAAAAGGCAGATAATTATCATAGATAAATTTTATATAAATTACTAATTAGTGTTGTATATTATCGAAGTATATTATAGGTTGAATTATTATACGCTTCCAATCCTAAATTTGTAATCATGCCTTCCTTATTTCCGATAAAAAATTAATTAATAATTTTAATTTATTTCACAAAAATGTCAAATTATTAATAATTGTATTTATTAGGTTTATGAAATATTTTCAATTATAAAAAATATATTTAATTTCAATTCAAGCTCGATAGTGTCAGAGTTCGAATTCCATGATTATGTCATAAAATTTACATCATATATTAAAATTTTAAATAAATCATTTAATTCACATGCACTATTATTTATATCATAATTGAGTATTAATTATTAATTTCTAATTATTAATATGTAATATAATTTAACTGTTATCATCATTTAATTATTTTTATTTCAGTTATGTTTTATTCAGTTCAGTTAAATTAATTTAGTTCAGTTCAATTTGTTTCAGTTTGGTTCAGTTTAATTCAGTGTTGTTTTGTTAGACTATGTCCACTTCAATTTCCACTAGTTTAGTGTGATTCATTTCACTTTACCTTTATTCAGTTGGGTTAATTTTGATGCAATTCGGTTCATTTTTATTCAATTTAGTTTAATTTGATTAAGTTCAGTTCAGTTTGATTTTGTTCGGTTCAGTTGTTTCACTTCAATTTAGTTTTGATTCAATCAATTTGATTCATTTCAGTTCAGTTTAACTCAGTTAATTTCAACTCAGTTATTCTCAACTCTTCTCAACTTTTCTCAGCTATTCTCAACTCTAATAAACTCAACTTAACTCTTTTCAACTCTAACAAATTCATCTCAACTCTGTTTCAGCTGTACTGGACAAGGCCTTTCTCATAATGGCGTACACCATACGAAAGCAACTGATTGGCAAGCTAACATCGGCTCTTTTTCTGAGTTCTTCACTTCGACGTAACCCCTCTACTCCCAACTACATGTATATTTAGTTTTTTTTGTAATATTATTATATTCCGGAAAAATTACGATATTCATTGCGTTAAGTATAATGTTGATTGTTATAATTAGTAGACTGATTATATTGTTTGAATTATTACATTATTCAATTATTGTCCAAGATTAGTTGAATTAGTTGATTGAATTATATAAATATCAATGAATAAGTTGATTGATTATGTAGTTGGATATATTATGTCATTCAATTATTGGTCATCTATGAAAGAAATAGTTTGAAATATATAACTGAGTTAATATATGTTTCTAATTTAATTTTATTCGCTAGGAAACAATAAGTATACACCATGTCCAACCCTGGAGACAACATTAAGAATATCAAGAATGAGGTATGTGATGAGACGTCAAATACATGTATTTCTTAAGTCATTTAACATCTCTTTTGTTATATTTTGTGGATAGATTGCTAGATTTAAATAGGGTTTACATCTTAAGGGGGTTTAGGGGGCCATTGTTAATTTTCCTATCTAAATCCTTCATTTTATAACCTATAGAGGCAAAGGAATGACGTCTCACGATGACTCTAGGGTTGAAACAACGGTGGTCGTTATCTGAAAACATTAGTCACCTCAGATTATCCTGGAAAAATCTATCGGGGTACACCGGGAGTGCGGGGTGCTGTCTTCCTAAACATGAAATTTATTATACGATGCTCCAATAAAACTAGGCTATAAAAATCGAAACGTTATTCTAAATCAAACATGCAAGCACACACACCGCTGGTACTCACAAACCTACAATACGCTTAACCCGACACTCCCAAGGAAAAAAATCCTAGCACAATATAAATCACATTTGAAACTATGATGCATCGTAGAATATATATCACATGCATCTCATAAGAATAATAAGCACAAGTAACATGAATATTCATAAACATAAAGGATAAGAAAATCTAGAATCTCACAAATCATTATTTAGTCATGAATACAAATTAAATCCCCAAGTAATTACATTACTCCATGGACATTGAACCCAATATGAACTCTTGATTAAATTCCATGGGTATAGACTAGTAGATAATAAATGAGAAAAGAAGAGATAGTGTCTTTCTCTCTCTACCTACTCTTAAATCTTGGGATTATAAATTACAGATTATGAATGCTCCCAAAACCATAGTAAAATAGTGCTCTTTATATAGTAGGTGGAAATAGATCTTAGAAAATCCCAAAACAAAGGGAAACCCAAACAGCATCGGCATGGGCCGTACAATAGCACACAGGCCGTGCCGCAGGATCTGTGCAAAAGTACACGGGCCGCAGACTAGAGATGTTTCCTGGCCAAACTGATCGCGTGGCCCATGAAAATAAATGCGGGCCACTGGCTGTAAGGTGTTCTTGGCGGTCTGAAAGGCACAACCCATGCAAATCGCACGGGCCACCGTCTGGAGTCCTGATCCTCGACTTTTGATGGCACAATCGTGCAATAGGGTGCGAGCTACAGACTGAAGGTTTGTGTCTTCACATTCCAAGCGCACGGGGCATGTAAAAGGGCATGACCTTTGCTAGGACTTAGTCTCTTGAGCCATTTTGTTGGTACAGGCAGTGTAAAAGGGAAAAGATTGTGCCAGTCTTCTATTTCTTCTAAAAGTTGACTATTTTATTCAGCGCATTCCATCTATTTCCATGATTAATTGTGTGGCCATCACTCTACTACTACCTTTGCAAATGGTAGTAAACTATATTATACCATTCTTGCAAATGGTCTTCAGTAAGCTACTCTAAAGTGCTCACGAGAGATCTACAAATAAGCTCACAAAATAGAATCTAGCTACTGATGAGGACATAGAATCTATTAGATCTAAATAACCTACAAAATGATGGATTCAGATATGAAGACCACAAACGGTCATCTAAACCTTTTTACAATGCAACTCAACTAAATATAGCAATCAAACGTACAAAATATCACCGAAAGATACATTAAATGCCTTAAGAAACACATGCATTTTACATCTCATCACTCAGCGAGGGAGATTAGATAGAGCAATATGTAACCAATGTCTTTTGGATTGTTTTCCTTGGTCTTCTGTTTCATCCATTCCTATGACTTTTTATGATCATATGAGCATTATAGTTCAACTTAAAGTTTGTGATTTTTGTTCTCACCAGTTCAGATGTCGAAAATGATTTTGCTTTGAAGTTCATTGGGTTAAATCTTCTTAATGTGCAAGGATTATTGAGGTAAATTGGAATCACTCAACTGAAGGTTTTGCTGAAAATTTGAAGGAATGCTTTGTGGGTTTATTACGTTGGAGTAAGGTGGAATTTCCTATTATACCTAGAATATTGAAGGAATTAAAGAAGGATTTGATCTGACTTTAAAATGATCCTATTACTAGTGTTGTACATGACCAAATCATTTATTTGAATAGGGAATTTAATATGTTACAGGAGGCCTAGAGTATAAAATGACGCCAACGTGCTAAACAACATTGGTATAAAAAAGCAATAGAACACCAGTTTTTTCATCATTTCGCTTCGCATCGGTAGTGCACAAATCATATTCCAGGCCTTCGTGATGTAACCAATAATTTAAAAATAGGTGTTGAATATATGCATGAAATTATTCTAGACTATTTTGGTGGTTTATTCTCATCCTCTAATCCTCCTTCCAAACTTATGTTGCAAGTCCTTCAATGGTTGCCAAAAACAAATCTTTGGAGGATCGTACTTATCTTATTCAGCCATATTCTGAGGAGGAAATTATCTGAGCAGTGAAACAGATGCATCATTTTAAATCACCAGGTACATATGGCATGAGTCATATTTTTTATTAGAAATTTTGTAGAATTATTAAGCATTATGTTACTACTTTTGCTCTTTATTTCCTAAATTCTTGTACTCTTGAACCCTCTATGAATTTACGCATATTTTTCTTATTTTAAAGGTTACCCAACCTAATCTGATCACACACTTTTGACCGATTAGTCTATGCAATGTTGTGTACAAAATTATATCAAAGGTTGTGGATAAATGATTACAGTTAGTTGTTCCTCCTATTATTTGGAACTTTCAATCCGTGTTTGTTCCAGGCCAATCGATTATAGATAATGTATTGACTGCACATGAGTTTCATCACGCTATGAAAGGGAGGAAACACAGTATGAAGGGCCATATGAGTGTGAAACTATATATGAGTAAAGCTTTTGATCGTGTTCAATGGAAGTTTATTCTGGGTACTCTATCACAGTTTGGTTTTCCCTCTAAGTTTGTATCTCTTATTGATCATTGTAGCTCTACCATTTCTTTTTGTTTCATCTTAAATGGTGGTGAATTGGGTCATTTACAACCAAGGAGGGGACTTAAGTAGGGAGATCCTTTATCGCCATATCTTTTTATCATTTACTTTGAGATATTTTTGACTATCCTAATAGATTTGTTGAAGACGGGTAAAATAAGAGGTTTGAGTACCTCCAAGTATGGTCCTAGGGATTTACATTCATTTTTTGTTGATGACACTTTACTATTTGGTGAAGCAACTGTGGATGAAGGTTCTCACTTACAGTGAGTGATTTCTTTATTTGAGAGCATTTCTTGTCAACGTGTGAATTATGACAAATCAAGGGTTCTTTTTAGTCCAAACACATCTTCGGAAATTAGGAGAAAAATTTGTAAAATTCTTCAAATTCTTGAAGTTGTGTCACATGGATAATATTTGAGGTTACCATATGAAGTTGGCAAAATTAAAAATGAGGCCTTTCAGGGTATTACGATCGTATTCGAAAGAAAATTCATGGTTGGAATAAGAAGCACTTATCTAAAGTAGGGAAGGAAGTTATAATTAAATCACTACTGTAGGCCATTCCAACATGTACTATGAGTTGTCTTATAATTCCTGATACTATTCTTCGGAAAATTGGTTCCATGATTACCATCTTTTAGTGAGGAAAAGTAATGATAAAAAGAAGATCCCTTGGGTGTATTGGGAAAAAATGTCAAGATCAAAGACACTTGGAGGGCTCGGGTTTTGTGATTTAGAGGTTTTTAATCTTTCTCTTCTAAGTAAACAAGTGTGGAGAAGATATGTTCTCGTCCCTGGCTACCATGCAATGCCAGTTTCTTTGTTCATATGCCAGATCGTATTCCAAATAACCTCACTTTTATCTCTAACTTAATCGATCCCCACTCTTATTTCTGGAAGGAAGATTGTCTCTAATATGTTTTCTGATGTTGTTGATGCTTAAGTTATCATGGCTATACCTCTTACTTTACGTCATGGCTATGATTATTGGCGGTGGAATTTACAAACTTGGTCAAATTTACTGTTCGATCTTTGTATCATGTATAGTTGATGTGGTCTTACAATATTAATCCTCATCTCCCACTTCCATCCCAGTCAGATGTTTTATTTTAGAAAAAAATGTGGAAACTGTGACTTCAGAAAAAAGTTCAGTATTTTGCCTTGCGATTTGTGATGGATTCTCTGCCAACTTTGGAATATCTTCATCGATGATTGATCGACATTCCAAATTCTAGCTCGTGTCTTCTTTTTAACCTGCAATATTTCTCTACAAATCATCTATTCTTCTCTAGCAGTTTTGCAACTCTTATTTTTCGATCAACTGGACTCCACAGTTTAGTCTTGGCAAGTTTACAACACATGCCAACTCTCTCTTTCCGTAAGTTTATTATAGATAGTGAGCCCTCTGTTGTGAAGTTATTTGTGGTTTTATGTGAATTTATTTGGAGACAATGTAACATGCAATGCTTTCGACAAACTCATGGCCATGCAGAAATTATAAAATTGAAGATAATATGGAGGTAAATTTCAAAGTTTTGTGGGGAAGAAAAAGGGTAAGAGAGAAAATGGGATAAGATTTCATTCAGCAGAATAATGTGTCTTCATACCATTTCCATGCCCAAAGTTTTGTTTATATACAAAAACTCATTAAAAAGCAAAATAATAAAGCAACCTACAAATAATGCCATGTGGTGAACAATTTTTTAAGAAACTCTGGAACAGTGCAGAGTCATCTTTCTTCCTTGAATAATTACACTACTCAGACACAATGACACATTTCATCTTGCCCTCTCAAGCTGGATTGTGGTGATGAACCATAAACCCAGCTTGAAAAGAATGTCTCTGAAGCTAGGACCTAGCAGGATTTTGGTGAAGATATCCACCAGCTTAAGTTTAGTAGAAACCCAGCTTAACAATCAATTTGTAAATGTTTGGTGCACTCATGAAATACAGGTTAGCTGTAATGTAAAAGTAGGTTGGTCATCACAGAACAAAGTAATAGGAAGTTGAATATGTAAATGACGATCAGTAGACAAGAAACTAATCAATTTAAGCTCACAAGCTGTCATGGATAAACTTCTGTAGTTAGACTCTGCGGAAGACTTAGACACTGTGGATTACTTTTTCAATTTCCATGAAATAAGAGCATTGCCAAAAAATAGTAAATCCAATAACCGAGCACCTATATTCTCTACAAGTACTGCAGTCAACATCACAATAAGCATAACGAGATGGTTTTGGTGTGGCCAGATAAAATAAACCATGAGATGGGTAGGTCTTGAGGTACCTGACTATGTGAAGAGCCCTTTGAAGACGATGTTCAGTACATAGGATCCTAAAAAAATTGACTGAGTTGATGGGCTGAGTAAGTGATGTCTGGTCTTGTGAAGTTCAAATACAATAGTCTTCGAAATACTCCTGGATCAGTGAGAAGATGAGAGGACTTATCATTAATTTTCTATGAAACTGGGAGTGGGGTTGCTGCACAATTAGCCTCAACTATGCCACAATCAGTAACAATATTCATCACATACTTATGTTGGCTGAGATATAAACCTACTAAAGACCTAGCAATTTCAATCCCCATAAAGAACTTTGCCTCATGTAGATTCTTAATGGTAAAGGAATTATGCAAAGATTGCTTGACAAGGGAGATGTCAACAATCGAGTCTCTAACCAGAAGAACATCATCTACATACAATGCAACAACTAGAAAGGAATGTGAGTGTATATTTAGAAACAAACAATAGTTATGTTGGGATTGAATAACCCCAAAGAATTCAAATGGAGAGTGAACTCCTTATTCCACTGCCTAGAGGCCTATTTAAGGCCACATAGGCTTCTTTTCAGTTTACAAACCAAGTCAGTTACTGGTAATGGATATTCAGGTGAGGGTTTCATATACACATCTTCATCAATATTTCCATGTAGGAAGGTATTATTGATGTCAATCTGCTGAATATACCATGAGTTGCACGCAACTAAAACCAACAACAACCAGATTGTAACTGTTTTGGTAACTGTTGAAAAAATTCAAAGTAATCAATTCCCTCCAGCTGGTTGTAATCCTTAGCCACAAGTCTATATTTTTACCTAGCTATGGTTCCATCTGGGTTGCACTTAACTTTATAGATACACTTAGAATCTATTGCTCTCGTACCCACTGGCAATGGTATAAGCTCCTAGTTTGATTAGCTTCCAAAGCTTGAAGCTCAGCTTGATTTGCTTTAATATGTTATGCACTTTGACAAGAAATTTTATATTATTGCGGCTCTTAAATATTTGAAATGTTACTAAGAAAATGCATATGAGAAGGAGTGAACACTAGAAGAGAGGAAGAATCAGTTACAGATGCGAGGAGAAGAGATTTTTGGATATGTATGATTAGATGAGATAGGAGAGGTATGTGAAGGTTGGTTACAAGATGATGAAGGGTCAATACTGATCTTATCAGGAGAAGAAACAAACTGATCAGGTTCAACAGTTTGTTTGGTATGAATAAGGGGTTGCTGATAAGAACTTATCCTGATGAGGATATGGGCTAGGAGATGTATGATTTGTAGGAAGAGATGTAGGAGAGATATTGTGAAAAGAGTAGGCTGAAAAGTTATGGTAAGGAAAGTGGGTTTCATTGAAAATAATGTCTCTGGACACAACTATTCTCTAGTTAACAAAATCATATAGTTTGTAGGCTTTTCCCTTGTGGGTATCCTAAAAAACCAAGGAAATTCCCTTTCACTGAACTTATCTTTGTGGGGACTGGTGTTGGTGATAGGGGGTAGTAACAAAAATTTGATAAAACTGTAATCAGGTAGCTTTGAAAATAAGGACTCGTATGGTGACTTCCAGTGTAGAACAAGGGTTGGTATTTTGTAGATAAGATAAGTTGTTGTGAGGATAGCTTCATTCCAAAAATGTTCTGAAAAATAGGACTGGAAAATGAGAGCTCGGGCTACTTGAAAAATATGCTGGTATTTCCTTTCAACTATTCCATTTTGTGCATGTGGAATTAATAAGTTCAGAACCATTATCTGATATAATTGTCTTAATGGAGCATTGAAACTGGTTTTTAACCATAATGCAGAAGGTCCAAAGCTAGTTAGGTGTTTGATCTTTAGATTTCAACAGAAAGTCCATGTACTTCTACTATAATCATCTACCACTATGAGGAAATATTTTTCTCCATTAAGACTACTAATTTTGTAAGGATGCCACAAATCAACATGTATTAACTGAAAAGATGAAGAGGAAACAACTTTAGTCAATGAGAAAGAAAAACCCGTGTTGCTTTTCCAAAGGATATATCAAACAAGGTGAATTTGAACTACAATTTAGTTTCAAATGATTTAAAACTTCTTGTGAAGGATGGCCTAGTCTAGAATTCCAATCCTATTACAATTTAGGTCTAAAGTAACATCATAGGTCTGATATTCATTATGGACATAGGAGAAGGACGTGTCAACAAGTTTTTGTTGAATGAAATTGGGCTGGAATGTTCTTCTATGAGCATGTAGAGACTTCTTGATTATTCTGCTACTGCAAGGACTTGATAAGTCTTGTGGTCCTGCAGTATACAACAAGAATCAGTGAACTTAAAACATATTTTTGGAAACTTTTGCTAATTTACTAACAATTATGAGATTGCAGTTAAACCCGAGAACATATCAAACATGTGAAAGACTAAGGCTAGGAGACAGAATAACTGATCCTATGGACTGAAACATGCTTTGTAAAATGACCTGACATGTAAATAGGGGTTATGGAGCTAACATGCTTAGAATCAATTAAGGGAGTGGAGGAATGTCACATATGACTTGTAGCACCACTATGAAGTTGGGAGGTCATCGTCGTACCTCTCAAAAATACAATTTATAGCCCTAAAGTGCTTCCTAAACACAACTAAGTAGATAGTGCGAAGAAGGGGGATTTTCCTAAGGGTTCATGCATATAAGGTGGATATAAGCATATATATATATATATATATATAAAAGCTAGTAAAGAGGGGGGGGTTGGATTTGGTTGGTTTTCCTAAGTTATGAAAGTAAAGATAAGATAACTAGCATATAAAGGTAATTATGCTAATCATGCAACAACTAAGAAAAGATGAAAAAGATCACAAATGACAAAGCCTTGGGGAAAATTGGTTCACACTTCCAAACCTGTTATAGATCATAGAAACAATCACTTGTTCAATCATATTAATTGCCTATTGTGAATGCTATCACTTTCATTTCAAAGATGAGCATTTCTTTCTTCTTAAGAGTAATTCACAAAAGCGATCAACGACCATTTGCAAATCTCATTAATGATCACTTTATACAAACACCGCCTAAAGGTATTTCATCAATTGCATCATACACAAAGAAGCATAGATTTGATAACAATTACAAGCATTCTACCAAATGCCTAGACATTTAACCAAATAAAGCATTTAGAGAAAAGTGATAAAATATCTCCAACTTTTGACTGAAAGTGTCAATATAACTCCGCAATTTTAGAAAATGTACATCACCTTTGACTCCGCTGACTTTTTAGTCAACGATCGTTGGATGGATTTTACGAAAAAGAGTATCTTTCCATTAAATTAAAAAATAAAAAATAAAAAACCTCCCTAGCCTGTTTCTTTCTTCCCCAGCCGTGCGCCTCCGCTGTTTCTTTCTTCCCCCATTTCTTTCTTCGTCCGAAGAACAATAAAGACATTTCCGTATTTGTGAAAAGGTTCACTTGAATTTTGACCATTTTCACTCTAATGTTTCATGTTGAAAAGGTGGAATCTTTGATTGGAATTTCCAAGAACATCGATATCTTGCTTCTTCCTCATGCTTCTTCCCTAGTAGGTGTTCTTTGTCGGTTCAGTTGAGTCTTCAGGAAATAAAACGCCGGACCCTCCAAGAAAGCCTCACTCAAACTCACTTTCTTTTCAACTCTCGAGGAAAAGCTAGAGTGAACCAGCGACCACCGAACGTACCGCAGCCGCTGCCTCCCTGCAGCCCGGCCACTGTCACTTCGTCATTTACCTCTCTCCAACCTCCACAAAATGTTGCATAGCAAATGAAAACAGAGTGTACTATTTCATTTCCGGATCAGGTTTTTAAGTTCGATGATGAAGAATACAGATCCTCAAGCATCTTATAACAAGTGAGGCGATACGATGGCGTATAACTTGGCGGAGATCTGGCCATTTCCAGCAAGAAATTTCCATGAATGGTGCTACAGTGTTGGACTTATGATATTAAATTTTAATCTTAAATTTATTTAAGTTAAAGTATAATATTACTATTTAATTGATTACTATTTATATTATATAATTTTAAAATGAAAGTATTTATATAATTTTAAATTTATCCACGTATGGCGCGTGTAATCCACGTGTGGCTATACACAGGTGTGTGACGCGTGTAATCAGCACGTGTGGCTACACAAGTAGGTGTTACGCGTGTAATCCACGTGTGGCACGTGTAATCTACGTGTGACGCGTGCAATCCACGTGTGGCGCGTGTAATCCACGTATGGAGCGTGTAATCCACGTGTGGTGCATGTAATCAACGTGTGGCTACACAGGATGAGTCCTCTGAGAACAACAATTTTAAAAAATATTAAACCCCGAGGGCGCATTATGGAAATGTGCCCTAACCTTCTAATTTTTTTTAAAAACAAAACTCCTCGAGGGCTGATTATGAAAATGCGCCCTCACGTTCAGAAACTTTTAAAAAATAAAAAACATAGAGGGCGTATTTCAGAAATGCGCCATCTCTCTTTTCATCCGACATGAAACACTGTAGCACCAAACATGGCAATTTCTCCTCTATAACCCAGATGCATCGTTTTTCAAGCCATCCGCTCAGCTTCGATCGCCGCCAGCATCTCCGACTGATCAGCTCCGATCACCGCCATCGTCTCCTACCGGTCAGCTTCATCCGCAACTACCGCCCGCCGCCGCTTAGTTCCATCTTCAACCGCTCGCGCGTTCTGCTCACCGTCAATGTTTATGCTCCAGCGACTCATCCATCGATCCAAATTTGGGTCTTCTTCTCCGACAACGTCTAGTCTGGCTCGTTCCAGTTTGCCATCGTATAACTCTGGCGTAAGTCTACCGTTCCAGTAATCCGCAGATGGAAGTCAGTAGCGTAGAAGACGATCGGCCCATGGTCTTCACGTGCGTGTACACACTATAGCGCGGGCCATCTGAAGGCGCATGTAAACCATGCATGAGAAGTTGATTCCATTCTTTCTTGGCACGTGTATTGCAGCGTGATTATGTCTGCATCTCGCGATCTGCTGTATATATCGCGACTTTGCCATTTTATCGTGATACATTAAAATTATTGCGATATATCACCAGCTTATATTTTCTCGTGAATTGAAGGAGTTTTTGCCACATCAGCGCCTAGTCGCTGCATGCGTCCAGTCACCGTCTAAAGGTAGTATTTTGCAAGGATGACGTGGGACGTTTATCTACATTTATTTTTGAAGATCGTTTACATTTCGAGGATGAAACTTTTCGACCACGGAAGGAATGATACAATGCCAAAAATATAATTTATTATATTTTTCTTAGTTTAGTATTTTGAGGAGTTTAACACTAGGTAAAGTCAGGGGACAGCCCGTATTTT